>JAJMGN010000232.1:0-103525 GCA_030575015.1 Cephaloascus albidus | reverse complement strand
ATTTGGATGTTCATTGTTTATGATTTGTATGGAAAAACCTTCAAGCTTTAACCAATTTTCGATCTCTCACTGGACAGATTTTTCCCTTAAGTTTTTCTGAGCTGTGTTACTTTTGTGTAATAATTAGCTATATAACTTTCAAAAAGGCGTCCGACCCGGCCATGGCCCATGCGGCCTTAAATTAACTTATATATTTAATTGCCTTAAGTACTCTAGCGTTAAGCTGTGTTTTAAACGTTTAAACGAACATGCAGTTTTTAAAATCGAAAGCCTGCAGCGCAATTATAATTAATAATTAATTGTACTACTGCAACGATATGGCTTCAACTTCTTTCACCTGAAAGTTGATTCCAAAGCTGATTGCCTAGCTGCCCTCCTAATATTTTTTTCTATCTAATGTATTGAAAGTATTACAATTAGACGTCTTAATAATATATAACTAGAGACTATAGTCTTTGTGCCTAATATATGCAAGTGAACGAGTTCGGACTAATTCATTTTGCAGCCAAGTGCTAAATCTTCCGATTTCCATACTTCTGTATAAATCAGTACCTGAAGCTTTATTTCGCCGTATCTTCAATGTTGGTACCTATATGACAATCCAAATGAAGATGTGTTTATATCTCCCTAGCGATGCCATATAGGTGGATATCGAGAGATTGCAATTACTTTTGTGTTTGTGTAAACTACACTGTTCAGTAAATTGTATATAAGCAATCCATTCTCGCCCTATTTCTCAGTTCCATTCTCTTTCTCAACTATATCAATTCAAATCTTTCAGTACTAAGCTTGAACTGTTATATTTAAATCATCAATATGTCTCAACAACCTCAACCCTTTAACGAACAGTCAGCATATGCCAATGATTCTTCAGCTGTGCAAGACTATAATAATGATACGGTAGATCCAATTAACTTCTCAGAGGTCTTAGATGAAGCCAGTAGGAGTTCACTTATTCAGCCAACAGAACAAGTCTCTCAAGCCTCTCTGCAAGCTTCTCAAGCTCCTCAAAGCTCTCAGAACACTGATCTTTACTTTAATAACTCGATTAATACAATAACAGGACATGTCAATGATAGTGTCGCTGCGTCTACAAGTTGGGGCCATCCAGTTCCACTTCCGGTTGAAACCCAACAGTTTTATCTTGAAGATTATGAAGAATATTTGCAAACTGAGATGAATAACAACATCCTCTTCACAGATTCTACTAATTATGCTGTCGATGAAGAAGTATCTTCTGAAGTTGATCGCATATTTGAAAGCATTTTCGACAGCCAAGCTGTTCCTTCAATAGAAATCCAATCTCAACAGCAATTCGTGATTCGTGATCCAGCTGTCGATGCTCCTATAACACAAACACGAAAGAGCAATAAAAGAAAGGCAGATGAACCACAGTCTAACCCCAAAACAAAAATGGGTAAAAAGATCATCAACTTGACATTAACAAAGGTCATAGCACCAGGAAACTTCCCATTCCCAAAACTCATTCCAAGCGAAGAAAAACTCACATTGCAAACTATTGACTCTCCATTATTCTTGATAAGACATAATCAAGATTTTGGAAAGAATCTCTATGAACCAATAACGTACAAGATTGACATTGATTCTTCTGGAAAGTTCACTAATAAATCTGGATTATGTCCTTATTGTGATGATCAAACATACCATCCAATGGGTAACGATTCGAACTATAAGAAACACATGCAAAACATCCATGGTATATTCAACACTGAAAACCAGAGACCACTCCATGCTCGTAATCACTGTGAGTATGAATATGCCAAACTTTTGAGCAATGGTGAAAAACGTGTAAAATGTGAGTACGTCGAGTGTGGAGCTTGTTCTGAATTGATAAAATTAGGCACCGTTGGTGTCAAAGGAGCAAAACATAGATTATTGGGATACTATAGACATTCCGCATCTCATTTCAACAACTTTAAGAAAACTGGCGATAAAAGGAAAGTCTTGGAAGTAAAGATTGCCAGACACAGACCACATGTTGTCGTTCCTAATTAAAATCAATTGATTGTATTTCTGCCTTGGACATTTGATATCTTTTATAATATGGAGTAATTTTACAATTTGGTTTGGTTTTTGCTTATTTATCTTTGAATAACACATAGCTTCTTGGTCCTTGTCGTAGTCTCGCGACGTACATTACAAGAGAAAAACATTCCATAATGCAGCCTCGATGGACTTATGAGGTTGCCATCAACTAAACAATACTACAGTTCTCAAGTAAAATAACTAACATTTGAAACATACATTGAGATAATACAATAATCATACACTAACTCGATTCTTCTTTTTTCAAGGATTCTCTCCAACTTTTGAACTCATCACTTAAAATTTCACCATTTCTCAACTTTTTATTTTGATCAGGCATAAGTTCACTCAATGAAATAGTACTTGTCGATGGGTCATAGCTTAACCTCCATGATTTTGACTCATCTTTCGGAACTTCCTTCACAATCCAGTCCAATATTGCTCCGTACCATTTTAATGCATCTGTACAACTGATCTTGTTCTTGTTCTTGACCGTAAATGGATTATTTTTCAATAATAAAGGTATTTCTTCAGTTTTGTATTCTTCGATATGCCTTAAAATTAAATCGTCATCTCTAAATCCATAAATTATCTTTCTAACACCCATCAAGAAACACTGTGCCCAAGTTTTGAATAACTTTCTTTCAAAATTGATAATTTGTTTTGCATCATTCATACATCTTGTTGTTTTCAATTCAATATAGTGAGATAAAGGATCTTTACCTTCAGGTTTATAATCCCAGACACCATCTATTTCTCCACCCATAAGTATTTTAACTTTACCTATACCCGATCTAACAATTGATAAATATTGTTCAATATTGTTAACTATTTTCTTATTTCTCTTTTCGATTAGCTGTCTCGTACATTCACCCCAAGGTTTTGGTAAGGTTGCAATGGTTTCAAATTTATATCCTGAGTAGCTTAATTTTTCGGTCATTTCTTTATTTTTGTCATTAGTTTGTTTTTCTCTTCTTTTCAATTCTAATTCTTCATCACTTTTTATGAAGAGCTGTCCATCATAATACAAAATATTGAAATCAATGGGATCTTTCAAATTGTAGGGCAACACTAACAATTTTGTCATCAATCCTCTAAATGTTATTATATCAGTTTTAGATTTTTGGTTGATTTTTGATTCATATATTTTTATTGCGCGCAACAACGATTTGAAATCACCTAAATTATCACTCTCGCTAATTTTTTGGAATTTTTTATATCCTCCTGAAAGATCAATATTACCATTTAGTTCAGCATCTGGTAAGTAATAGTAATTCAAATTTTCATTAACTTTTTCCTCCTCAAACTCGAATTCTCCATCGATGTTTCTAGCATATGTGGTCAACTCTTTTGGTTGCTTCAATGCAGTGGTCTTTGACCGCGATGATAAGGGGAAAAACTTGGTATTCATTGCCTCTTTGTTCCTTTTAATCTCATTGTTGTTTCTCTACTCAAATTTCCATATCTGAAAATTTATTTTATTCCGTAATTGTGTGTCTTGACCGAATATCAAAAGAGCTACAAAAACGCTTCAAAAAGTGCTATAATTTATCATTAAATTCATGAGAATAATACATATAAAACCTCAGTTCAACTACTATCTTTTCTTCTATGTCTATACTTAGCGCCAATACTTGGACTTCCATATCTCATTGGAGAGCCATTCTCGTGGCCTGGCGACTGATATTTCAATGGAGAATAAGATCCAAATAAATCACCTGAAGACGTTCTCAAAAATGAAGCATCACCTTGTTGTTGAGCTTGTACTTGTAATGGTTGTGGAGGAGGTAAGTTCACGAATGGAGTACCCATATATGATGTGTTTCCCATTTGTAGCTGATGAACTGGCTTTGGGTGTTGAGATTGAGTTTGTTGCTGTTGCTGTGATTGTGCTATGAAAGACTGTTGATGAAATTGGTACTCAAAATCACTTTGATGTGACGAGTTTCTGTATGAACCAAATGCCATGTTTGTCAATGCTAAACTTCCAAAAGTTATAAGTGATAAAAAGATGATTGACTTCCAACTTATTGGTTTAATAAACCCGTTTACTATCTCAGCGAATGTTTCGGCAGTGATTTTTGATTTTCCAATCAAAGTTGGATCACGATTCATACATTTTTCCCAATATAAACATGATTTTTCCAAAGCTGGGACTCTTTTCCCAGGAGTACAATTGTTACGCATGTATTCTCTCGAGCACATACTGATCTCTTGTAACACGTCACTTGCATGATTTTCAACTTTATTGCTAACGTCTGCTTTTATAGTTGATATGAATTTGAATATGAAATATAACATGAATGAAATTAATACTATATTAAAGATTAATTGAAGGTACAATGATAATACGTAAGGAACCGAAGGATCAGTTATTACCCTTGTGAACCAAGAACGCTTTTCCTTATTGTTCTTATTGATTGATGTATTCGAATCTGTGTTTTCTTTTGTCTTTTCATTTATCTTCTCATCTTCACTTGCTGCTTCTGAGCTTAAGTTCTCCTCATGGGTATACGGAGACCTTATCTTATATTTCATGCTGGGGGATTTGTTAGCATCACTGCCACGATGTCGGTATGATTTTCTATTTGGTAAAAATGATTGATCGTAAGGTAATGCATCAATAACGGTTTTCTTTGGCGAGAATAACACTTTGGCTCCTTTTATTGGATTGAATTTTCCGTCTTGATCTATTGCAGAGCTTAGCTGTGGGTGCTTCTTCAATATAGATTGAGGAACATTGGAATCAATTTTTTTGGAGTTTTGTTTTGTTGAACCTAAATCAAAATTTAGTTTTGATGGTGATATTTCCTCCTCACTAAAATCTAATAAGGTGCTCTTATTTGGTAATATTGGAGTCAAGCCTTCACCAGTTTGATAGTTTTGGATTTTACTTTGATAAATTGACCTCAATAATGGCGTTTTAGGATTTGAAGTGACTTGATTAACACTGACTGGAGTAAAACTTTCTATTGCTTCATTTGGTGAATTTATTGAATTTGAGTCCGAGTTTATGTTTTTAACTGGAGTTCGAGGTATAGATGAGTCAAGAAAGGATGCACCAAATGACGATTGTTTGAAATCCATGATTATCTTGATCCTTTTCTTGTCTAACGCTCAAGCGAGGTACAATCGACTTTTTGATGAAGTTTATGAAATTGTAAACATATATTTTGTCGCGAACCCGATTTGCAAATTGGAATTGTTGCCTGGCCGAACTGGCGAAGGAAGAAGCAGCACAATTGAGACGAGATTGATTTTAGCATTCTGGTGGTCCTACTTGCCCAGAAATAAACTGCTATATAGTTGAATCGACTGTTGAAAACTCAGACTTTTGTCTTTCTCTTTTTTTGCCCTTTGTGAGGCGGAAGCTCATTATGCAAATTCGCTTCTGCGATATTCCGAGGATGTAAATGTTCCACGATTCTGTCAGCTGAGAATATTGAAAATAATACGTATCTCAAATTGATGTTAATATGAAGACCCGTGGACTGAGCAGCTTGTTTTAATGATATCTTATATAGGAATTGAATCTTGAAAATTATTTTGTTGGGCCTCAATTTGAATACCAAAGAGAGTAAATGCAACTAAAAACTCGACTTGTCAGCTACCCTCGAGATCTTCTAACAAGATATTGTCATAGTCATGTGATCACTACCAATTATATCCAAAAAACCGAGGGTGTCAAAGAAGGGTCTACTATTACTGAAGAGTTCAAACTTCAAACTAGGATAACCTTGCCACTGCACATTAATTTAGTTAGAACTTATGAATCGCATCATCGATAGCGGAAGAGTTATAACTCCTTTGAAGTTTGAGAATTCAAAAAAAGAACCACAGTAATATGGCACTGTCATTATTACCGTGTCAATATGAGCTACTAAAGTAGTAAAAAAATGGACGAGTCCGGAGTCGAACCGGAGACCTCTCCCATGCTAAGGGAGCGCGCTACCAACTACGCCACACGCCCGAATTTGAAAAAGAATGTTCGATATTTTCTTGAGAGGCGTTTATTGACACAGAAATGTCTGCCTATTGATCGTTAATTACGGGTAACTAGGGTGTCTGTTTGTGTCTGGAGGCTGATACCCGGTTAGACCTAGTCCAATAGAGCATGTGTTGATTTGACTCCCACACTGTCTGTTTATGTTAGTTAAACAGTCGTCTTTAGAAGATTTCAACATCCAGAGAGCCTACGACATTTAACATCTATGTTATTGTATGTATTAAGTCCAAAAAAAAAAAGATATATGTCGAAGATGCTTGCAAGTTGCAACTTCCAAAGTAGTTGCGCTAACTGACTTCCTAAATAAGAAAAAACAGGAAATATGGTTCCATTAATAGTATGCGCGGTTAAAATATCCAAAAGGGGAAAGTGGATGAATTACTAACTCTCGTCCATTATTGGCTGACCGGTGAAACAATCACATGAAAATAAGGACTTTTAATCATGATTCATCATAAGTTTTCGACAGTGGTGGCAAAGTAAATTAACCGCTGAGTTTCCCTTGGCTCGATGATTATAGATGATGGTTTCTTGTAGCGCTGTTTATGGGTGATGCAACAATCAATTATACAATGTATAACATGGGGCTCACATGGTCCACTTGTAAGTTGTGTTAGCCTCGCGAGTCGCCTGTAAACACTAGATGGTTTTCTTTGAGTCTATCCAATGAAGAACGCCTCGGTCTTCTCAGATAATGTCTTTTTCCAGCCACAGCTCTACGTCGCTCGCAGCCGCCGACTTCTCAAGGAAATCACATAGTTAAGAAATGGGAAATCCCCGCGACTCTTTTGGAGGAGCTTATCAGTTTCAATTTTCCAGCAAGTTTACCATAATTTTGATCCAGTATAAATACTTCAATTCCCCGTTACCAATCAATTTCTCATACTTTACAGTTTTCAGTAATTCTGATCTCATCAATCTATAATGTCTTCAAAATCAAATCCCCCTACTTACACTACTTCGCAGGGATGTCCTGTTGCTGAACCTTTTGCAACTCAAAGAATTGGTGAACATGGTCCTTTATTATTACAAGACTTCACCTTAATTGACTCCATCGCTCATTTTGATAGAGAAAGAATTCCTGAAAGAGTTGTTCATGCCAAGGGGTCGGGTGCTTATGGTTATTTTGAAGTTACAGATGATATCTCTGATATATGTGCTTCAAAATTCTTAAATAAAATTGGTAAAAAAACCAAAACTTTTACTAGATTTTCTACTGTTGGTGGTGAAAAGGGTTCCGCAGATACAGCAAGAGATCCAAGAGGATTCGCTACTAAATTATACACTGAAGAAGGTAATTTGGATTTAGTTTATAATAATACTCCAGTTTTCTTCTTAAGAGACCCATCCAAATTTCCACATTTCATTCATACTCAAAAGAGAAATCCAGAGACAAACTTGAAAGATGCTAATATGTTTTGGGACTATTTGACTTCAAATCAAGAATCAATCCACCAAGTTATGACTTTATTCAGTGATCGTGGTACTCCTCACTCATATAGGGAAATGAATGGTTATTCAGGTCACACCTATAAGTGGTCAAATGCAAAAGGTGAATGGTGGTATGTTCAAGTTCATTTTATAAGTGATCAAGGTATAAAGACTTTAAACAATGAGGAAGCCGGAGCGTTATCAGGTTCAAACCCAGACTACGTTCAAGAAGATTTGTTTAATGAAATTGCAAAGGGAAATTTCCCATCTTGGACATGTTATGTTCAAACAATGACAGCTGAACAAGCTAAAAAACAACCATTTTCAGTTTTCGATTTAACAAAAATTTGGCCACATACTGATTTCCCTTTACGAAAATTTGGTAAATTAGTATTGAATGAAAATCCAAAGAATTATTTCGCTGAAGTTGAACAAGCTGCATTTTCACCTTCACATACTGTCCCATATATGGAACCTTCTGCTGATCCAGTTTTGCAATCCAGATTATTTTCATACCCAGATACTCACCGTCATAGATTGGGTACCAACTATGCTCAAATCCCAGTCAATTGTCCGATTACTGGTGTTTTCAATCCAGCCATTAGAGATGGTGGTATGACTGTTAATGGCAACTTGGGTGCTCATCCAAATTACTTATCCACATCACATCCAGTTAATTTCAACACAAGTGTTAAATTACAAGAAGATCAAGAAGTTTGGAAAGGTTCAGCTTGTCCATTCCATTGGAAAGTTACGGATTATGATTATGTTCAGCCTGGTAAATTATGGAAAGTTTTAGCAAAATATCCAAATCAGCAAAAAAATTTGGTGCATAATGTTTCTGTTCATGTTTGTAACGCTAATCCAATTATACAAGATCGTGTTTTTGAAATGTTTTCAAAAGTTGATAAAGAATTAGGTTCTTTAATAAGAACTGAAACTTTGAAGCTTTCTCCTCGTGATTCTGTTTCTGCTAAATTATAGCTTAGTTTATATAATTGGGTAATATTTATTTGGAGTTTATTTATTGTACTTTCAATGTAGATCAAGCTTCAAACAGAGAATAAATATATTTTAACTTGATTCCCGTTCTACTTAAGTTAAAGTTAGAAATGTTGATGTTACAGATATCAACCAAATCAAGGAACCGGCGGCTACCATTCCAAAAGGAAAGAACTTCCAAACAAAATAGGATTTCTAGTAATAACTTACAAAGGAGACAAATATGGTTCAACCCAGCACTTGGAAGTTGGTATCGCTTGTTGTGTTTTATAACTTATATAAGTGAAAACAAATAACGGCGGCAGATTATACAATAACGATTATAACAACATTTTGTATTGAACACTGCGGGAACAAGAATCATATAAAATTTAAAACCAACTGGCAACGATTAAAAAACCCTAGTGAATTGTGATAAATCTGATTATAATCTGGATATTAATATATTAAACGCATGTAATAATTTGGTGGCGCTAAAATTCACTTACTTGGTAGTATTACATGATGAACATGAACAAGATGCACCACATTTACATGATGATCCACAACATGATTTGACCGGCTGAGCAGAGGTAGTTGAATCCATTCTGATTAATTTTTTAATTTGGTTTGATATGTTTTGATTTGAAATTGAATTTGATCTTCAAAACTTGATGAATCTGATAGTTAAAAAATTGAAAATAATTATACAAGTTTCCTTTATATAAATCGATTCAAGATGGCACGCATCAACTTTCTTGATTGGGCAGCGGGAACCGTCATCGAAATGAAAATTGAAATCCGATAATAGTCGAAAGACAGTGGGTCTGGGAGGCAAGAGTAATCCGATAAGAAATTGATGAAATCACGTGAATTGTGAAAAAAACAGGCGTGTAAACACCTAAAAACCTAATGATTGTGGTTATGAGCGCGACTTGCCGTGACTTTTGGTAACTTTATTTGCAGCCATATAAATCGGTTTTATTAAATTTGTTTTGTTGCAAAATACTACAGATTTTGGTCGACTAAATTGAGTGGTTTCACTGGATTTGATTTCATTCTAATTTCTGATATACTCATGTACTATAAGACATATCACATCAATGACCAACGCAGTGCTTTGCAACCAATAGAATCTGCAGAGAGTGAAAAGATTTTCCGATTTTTTTGTACACGCCGTATGAATCTGACGCATACAGCTTTCCACAATACTCCGTTTTCAAGCTTCATCCCCATTAGCTCAGCTGGTAGAGCGTTCGGCTTTTATGGATTAGTTTCTGGCTTTAAAGTCAACCGAAATGTCCAGGGTTCAAGCCCCTGATGAGGAGCTTTTTTTTGCTACCATTTTTGATGTTTTTTATGGGACGTTGCGCATTTTTTTCAAAATATAATTCCCAATTCGGATTTTGGTTGCAATTTTCGAATTTTTCTTAAATGACCTGGGCAGCTAGAAGCAGATCTAGATATGTTTTATTTAGGATACGCTGCTGCAAGACTGGACGTGAAAGTTGATATCGAGCTATAGGTCCCTCAGAAAAGTTCCCACGCAGAAATATGAAGAAATGCTGATTGTGCCTAATAGTGAATGAAACTTATAAGAGCACTTATATGAAAAGTGCGAAATTTCACAAGAGGTCTGGGAACATATGCTATAAACTATTGATCAAATCTTAACAATTTCAACAAGAATTGATCAGCTCGATCGATAACAGATCGATAATATTGTTACTCAAAAAATTAGCTGACAAAACAGCGGCCAAGATCTACCAAATAAATCATATATATGTTTAAAACTGGCCAATTAATATTAATTATATAATATTTAATTAAAATAATATACAACATGCATAATTAATTAAGACTGAGAAGAAGATGCAGGATGCAAATTAGTCCATATATACCTTCATGAATGAAAGGCAGATCAGATTGAAGGTGTATAACAACAGGAAGTAATTTAATGGAAATATAAATAGAACTAAGAGAAAAAATCCGATCTGAAAAGATTGGAACATATATAATGTCTTCGAGGAAGTAGTTAGACATATATTCCCGATCCCTTTAGGAGAACCAATTCAATTGTTTTTGGAGTTTATATTTATTGTTATATTTGAAGAAAAAAAGTTTTAATAAATCATCCCCATGCTCTCCAACAGAGATAAAGATTTAACAACTAGAAAGGAGTTTTAGTGAGTAGGCAAGACAGGTTATTGTATGACCTCACTAGGCTTATCAAGATTGTTATTGCATTTTCAGTCACTTGAATCTCACACTATATAACGTCGACGACGTCCATAAATCCTATAACTATGATATTCACATATGTGTGCTTAATATATAGAAGTTTCTTCCAATAATATGCTGTTAATTTATAGTGAGATTTGATCGAGTAGACAAGAATAATATGTATATTGGTACCAGGCGCTTTGACGTCAACTAGTTGTAGAACGGTATAACTTATATAATTAGTAATATTAAGTACTATAGTGTTGCCATTAAATAATTAAGATCAATTATATTGTACGATCATGCGCAAGTAAACTTACAGTATGTATAATTGTTTAGCAAAAATTAGTTGCTTATGCTCCGCTAATTAACATTCACCAATATATTAAATCACAATCAATGTAATAATATTATAATATACACAGCTATATATATAGCGCTGATTGTATTAGCTTATATCAATAATATTATCAATTATATATTTAATTTGAGAATATCGTCGACGTCAGCTTCCTATAAACGTCTAATTTTTGAGGCCTGGATTAATTATATAGAAACCTTTAGATCAGCTAGCCTTTAAAAATTTGTACAAGGAACTTGGAAGACCGCTGGATCAGTAACCAGTCAGAATTAATACAGTCTACTATTATTGATCAGTTAGTTTGGAATAATATAAACACGTTTAGCTACTTATAGCAACTTTATATTGGAATCGAATTATTGGGACAATTGAATGCATTTGATATCCATTTTTATTTTTATTTCGTAATTCGTAATCGTATCGGCCCTGTAAATGTCGGATCGGCTTTAATGTCTTTGCGAAGATTCGTTAACTTGTGTTTATTTCAATTTTCACACAAAACTATGAAATTCCCAATTGAACGAAGCTTGAATCTTGATACGAATAAGAAATTAGTAGTTTATATAATCTTCGTTAACCTAAAAGTTTTAACCACTTTTCGAAGTAGATGATTGATTTTAATCCTAGTGAATGAACCGTTACATGTAACTTGTAAATTGTAATTTGTCGGTACTTGCCACAAGTTGCAGTTACTCAGCCTTAATATCGACGACTCTCGATCCCAGTGTAAAATTCTATATAATCGCTAAAAATCTTTAAATTCACTTCATGTGCTTTTCTTTTTCTGGGTGATTACTTCAACTTACGTATAAATAGTAAATACAAGTTACGTACAAGTTACAACAATACTTACAAATTAGGTAGTTACTGCAGCAGCTAGTATCCTGAAGCAATATTCTTATGAACAGTAAATTTGAGAGTCAAAGAAGTTAAAAATAGACAGTGGACACCTGAATGGTCCAAGCTAATTCTTTTATATATATTAGACCGCGTTGTTGGTTAACGTAGAGCTAATATTTGGAATTTGCGACACACCGACGTCGTAGAATTCAACTTTCAACTCGCAAAAGCACAAGCTTTCGGTCAAAATGAATATTGCAGATCCGATGTTTTTGATATTTTTTGTGGAGAATCCAGGAATA
Organism: Cephaloascus albidus; assembly: GCA_030575015.1. Taxonomy (NCBI): domain Eukaryota; kingdom Fungi; phylum Ascomycota; class Pichiomycetes; order Serinales; family Cephaloascaceae; genus Cephaloascus; species Cephaloascus albidus. The sequence goes on along the minus strand of JAJMGN010000232.1, from coordinate 91,335 downwards.
ATTTATATTTTAATTTAAATACAACACTCACACAGTGACCTACGTATATCCATTATAATTCATAGTATATACTATAATATTTCAATTTTCAATATTGGCAACTGTGAATATTCAAAAGTCTACTGTAGGAGAATGTGTATACAGTATTATGTATGTCAATCAGCGAAAGACTAATTTATACTAATCTTGATTGAATTAACAAAGGGAGGATTACAATAGACCATGGTCCACGATTCACGAACTGCATAGCTTATTGTAATTCAGTATTTTGGTATTCATTATTTACTATTTACAGCAAATTCAATATTCATTCGGCTCAACTCTTGCACTTACAGCAATCGGTGAAGCACTAATCATGATATCACTCGAACAAAACCTATTCGGGATGGATTCTGAGCTGAGAACTCATTTTCAATTGTTATTGTAATTCCAATTTCCCATGTCGAAAATTGAGATTAGTCTTTAACTTTCAACTAAGCGAATACTTGGTAACTTGTCAGCTCAAGTAATCGTGATTCGTATAACTCTTAGCTCTTAGCATTTTAGGCGCTCTCTCTGTACGTCACTGACCTTGATGATGTTCACGTCGGAGACAAAATTCCCGGTTTCTTCAAATTGCCTCTTACTATACTAATCCTCGAGCGGACGAGAGAATATATGTTCCAGTAGCTATACTAGAGATTGACTCTATTGATTTCCTCGAGGAATTGTATAATTCATATATCGTTGGGCATTGGGACTGGTTACCTTCGAAAGCCTTGAATCGGCGTAGGCTGAGGTGTCTCTTTATGGGATTTAGGGGCCGCTGCCAAGTGACAAGTCGATCTGATAAAAATAGGTTGCAAAAACCCGCGTCCGTTCCTGAATTCTAAAGTGCACTTAAATGTTCGAGAGTCGAGAACGTCACTCAAAGCTTAGCCTGACAAACGCGCATACACCTCAAGGCTGTATATAATAGGAAAATTGCTCATACGCACTACAGCATGATCATTTATATATGTTCATATCCAGATGGCTGAAAAGTTAAAACTGCTACAGCCCTCATGTATGAGGGAAATCGAGAAGCTATAAATACAAGACAGAATTCCTCGAAATTGAAAAGTTTTATTTTGATTTAACCATAAAATACTTTCTCAATATTACTAGATCTGTAATAGCACTTTACATTAATCAATTGAAATTATTTTAATTCAATTACACAATCAACGCAATGGACTCAATGATGACTACTACAGGAATGTCTGCCACTATGGGCGATACTATGACTTCTGCTATGACCTCTGCTATGGACACAGCTGCTACTATGGCTTCTTCAATGGATACAATGGGAATGAGTTCATCTATGATGGGTTCTGATATGGGTTCTGCATCAACTATGATGGGTTCTGCATCAGCTATGATGGATTCTTCTTCAACTATGATGGATTCTTCAATGACTACTCCAATGAGCTCAACTATGAGTAATATGTCCAACTCTGGTTCAACAATGTCTCAAACAGGTGGAATGTCCTCAATAATAGATGCCTCTTCAGTTATGGATGGTACTTCTGCTTCAGGTATGATGTCCTCAACAATGACCACAAAAGCTTCTGGTTCATCATCAAAATCTTCATCTTCATCAAAATCATCATCTAGTTCAAGTTCAAGTTCAAGTTCAAGTGCTTCTTCATCATCAGCTGCTGGTGCTTCAATCCATGAAAGAAGTTCATGGAAGAGTGCTGCTTTAATTGGTGGTGTTGTCGGTTGCAGTTTTATCTTTGGATTTGTTAATTAATCTTGCGGAATTTGATATCGCTCTGGTAGCCTATATTATTGGCAATGTTCAGAAGTATATATACTATGTACTAATGTTTTTATTATTTAATATTGCATTTGGAGGCCATATTTGAATGCTAGCTGTTATTAACTATAATTAGTCTTTTCTTTTAATCATATTAATCGTGACAGGCAATTTTTCTTGGAATACGTACTATATTATATAAATTATATTAATTAATTCTATATTTTAATAGATCAACTTATTGTTATAAGCTGTATAAATTATTAGGTGAAAACATATTAATTATTTATACTTGAAACTCAATACGAATTAATAATATAGTCGATATGAATTTTTACAAGATCAACTAAAAAAATCACAGGAGTCGCTGAAAAATGTATGATCAAGCATTCCTCATATATCTGAAGGTTAAAGCCTTGTTTTGTACGATTGGATTGAAAGACTTTCAGATTCATATCCCCTTCGCCGGATCTGTGGATTTAATTTTCCAGAGATGCTAATTTATATAAGGATTCTTCAAAGGACCAATTCAAACATACGTTTAAATATAATCCTGGAATTTTCTTCGTAGCCACGGAATATTGAATCATCTGACATTAAATAGGCGAAACCAACATTTTGGTCCTAGACTCCTTATAAGTTCTAACAGAGCAATGTATTATGTATATACTCAACAAGCTCAGAAAAGACTCGTTCAAGCTTCAAACACATATATGGACTCTGGAATCTAGATGGATTATCAACACATATGATTTTCTATTATGAAAAAATTTCGTACACAACGTTTGGTTCATAATTACAATTTGACCAATATAACGTCTAGTATAGTGTCAGGTGGGGTCTGGATTAGGCAAGTGTCCAGCGGAGGAGTGGTATACACGTGTAAGCTGATTTATTTAGCTTAATCTAGGATCAGCTTTTCGAAACAGTATGTGTACATATTATCGTATTATAATCAACTCAATTGACAATTTACGTAGGTACAACTGAACAGAAAATCGTTGTATGACCAGTTGGCAATTATGAAGCAAATTTTAGCTTAGAGCTCACACCATGTGGCATGAATCATTGATGGTTTTATATTGAAATAACTGCACATGCTGGCAAAGGTTCAAATTGGAGAACTGAATTGTGTAATTGATTAATTAATTTTGGATTTAAAATCTGAATTCTAGATCGGTGGGGCTCCAAGTTCCAACTGAATGTTGGCGATAATTGGCATATATATAAATCACTTACATTTGGCCAGCTTCAATATTTAAATTTTAATAGTAACTATGATAAGAGATCAATGCAATCCATTTAATATCATTTTCTGATAGAGAATCAGCTCAAAGGTGTGCATTGCGCATTGTCATCATAATTGCCAATTTGTCCTGTCAAGCTTGACTGAAAAAGTAATAGCGCAGTCGAAAACTGGAACCGATCTGGCTTCTTGGGAAAACCTAAGAAAGTGAATAGACAAAAACTTCCCCAAGTATCATATTTCATGACAACATCGTTGGATAGCACTAGATATACCCTACAGAATACAATTACGCTACAATGAAAAATGAGAGAAACACCTCGATTGTAATTTGTAACCCCCGATTCATATTTTGTTCTGGTCATTTTGTGTCGATATTCCCATGTAAATAGCGATTCTGCAGGAGAAAAACAGGGGTACCCTAAGGGTGGTCCGTGCACTCCCTTTCAATTACTTAGCTTTATCAAGATTTGAGAATCAAAAAAGTTGATCAAAATAGGATAAACTAATTTAACTCATAACAGTGACACTGGCGGTTACTGAAACTAAACGCAATTGGTCTTCTTCTTTGATAAAGAAGGAAAGGTGATACATCGTGGAAAGAGCGGGACCTTTATGGGCGGTTTTATTCATTCTATAGGAGGGTCGTTTTCAAAGTAAAGAATATAAACTGTTGGTTATCTCTCTTAGTTTCAGTTTTTGGCCTAAAATTTTTCACGCAGCAATCTTTCTTCACTGGAAAGAACTGATCGTTTCATATTAATCAAATGAGTGGTTATCAAAATAATTTTACAAAAAATTCGAAGAATGGAAAAAGAAATCAACTATTAAATGTGACATCTCCGAAACCTACAAATCTAGGTAATCCTAGCTCTATTGATGGTATGAAACAGGATTCAATCGATCCTCAGGTTTTATCTCCCTCCCTCATTTTCCAAAGAAATGAAATCAACAGATCAATTTCTCCATGTGAAATGATCCCTTCAGATTTAGATTACTCAAACGATTTTTCAATATCCAATAGAATTAACGATCAAATTGATTTGAAGTTGGCCACGTCTAAAAATCCAACCTGTATCTTAGAACTAGATATGAATGGGAATGTTAGATACTTGAGTAAGAATTGGGAATTGATCGTTGGTACCAAAATATCGAAAATATTAAGAAAACCAGTATCAAATATCATAATTGGTGATGAAGAAAATGATAAACAAATTTTCTTGAATGCTGTCAAGAAAATGGTTCTTGAAGATGTTTCATACAAGGTGATATTTGCGACTTTAACAAGTGATATAACTGAGAATAATTTCTCTGATGATGATCAAGAAGGTAGAATAACGCCCAATAACTCGTTTATTGATTTAAACAGAAAGGAAAATGAAGAATCATTAGAAATGGCAAATTCAAATTTGAATGGAAATAAAGAGTTTGAGGAGTTTGAGAACAATAGTACTACTAGTTCTGAATTGACTACAAATGGCGAACTCATAGAATTGGAAGGGCAAGGGATATTAATTCACGATTCAAAATCTCAATTGCCAACTCATTCAATGTGGATATTAAAACCTTTCAAGCCGATTGAACTAAATTTGGAAATTTCTAAACATCTCATTGATAATTTGGGCTTTGGATCAGAAATATTTCAAAGTTATTTACTAAACTTAACCGAATTGGGTATTATTGATGAAGGTTCGGTTCCGATACCAAAACAAATATTATGTCGAATTTGCGAACAAAATATACCTGCTTGGTGGATGGAAAAACATAGTGAATTGTGTATTGTGGAACATAGAGCCGAAGAGGATTTGCAAGCTTGCCATGATGCCTTGAATGATCAAAAAGATATTATATTGAGAATTATTGAAAGTATAAATAATAGCTCTAATTCACTATCACACAATTCCCCCACTTACTCTAATTCTAGCCCCAAGTCAAATTCAATCTCATCTACAAGTTCAAATTACAGTTTCTCAGATGATACATTACTTGATTATAAAGGGTTACCATTACCTTTACCTGGTACGCCTACCGAATCATCACCACGATTAGCAAACCAAATTTTGAAGAAGCCTAGTTCAAGTTTTTTAAAACACAATCCAGTACTAAATTCAAGAAGGTTCCCATTTAGAATTTTGAATTTGTTGGTTGATTTATGTAATGAGGCTTTAGGTATCAATCCAGGGGAATTAGATAATATGAATAATGATATACAGTTTTCTCCCGATAGCGAAACAGCAATCAAGAATGTATTGAACTGGAAATTTTTGGAAAGTTCAGATCAAACTATTAAATTGTTGATCGAAGATACCGAAAAGTTGGCAAAGGAAAAAATCAACACTATATTCAGATTGATTTCTACTTTACAATATTCAGAAAAAATCAAAAGGGAAACAGATGAAATGGTTTTAGAAGCTGTAAAAGAAACTGTGAAGCAGATACGGGATCAGTCTACTAATGCTGATATTGTGGATGATGATATAATTATTGACGATAGTATACTAAGTGAAGACAATGATAATGACTTGACTTTATCTGAATCAACAACAACTCTTAACCCATTGAACTCAGCTGATGCAAAATTGGTGTCTAGAAATTCAGCTTTACATTCCCCACAACCATCAAGAGCAAGAAGTCCGCCATTGAATATATTTGCAGAATCATATTTGAGTACTGATACTTTACCGTTGGACCATACTAGATTGTCATCACCATTATCCATTCCATATAAAAAAAACTCGAATTCGGGTTCTATAACTCCCAATGAGATTTTATTAAGGGGTAGAACACCTACTATTGCTTCAAGACATAGCTCAAACGATTTGGTTGATGCTATAAATGAATTAGACTTGGCTTCGTCAAGAAGATCCAATAAGAATGCATCTTCGATTGGCTCCAATCCTTATTCGTCCCCAAGACGTCATTTATCTCCTGCTCCAAATTATATTTCTCAAACTCCAATGTCTTCCATACAGAGGAATCAAGTGACAAGACTTAATGGGCAACTTGAGCATAATACAAGTAGTGGGAACTCAAATTTGAATCTTTCATCAAATACGCCATCATCGTCACCATATTTAACTCCCAATGATCCTTATTATATAGATTCTGCTGAAAGAAGAAGATCCTCGAATGAACATAATAACTTGTCAATTGATCTTGGAAGTGCAAAACTTTTCAAACCTCCTTTATCGCCATTGTTGATATCGACTACTCCAGTCACTAAACCTTCGACCCCTAGTATAAGGGATTACGAAATTTTGAAAGCTATCAGTAAAGGTGCATTTGGATCAGTTTATTTAGCAAAGAGGAAATTAACTGGTGAATATTTTGCCATCAAGGCTTTAAAGAAGTCAGATATGATTGCTAAGAATCAAGTTACAAATGTTAAATCGGAAAGAGCTGTCATGATGCGTCAATCTGATTCTCCCTATGTCGCTCAATTATATTCAAGTTTCCAAACCAAAGATTATTTATTTCTAGTTATGGAGTACTTAAATGGTGGTGATTGTTCTACGCTAATCCAAATGTTAGGTGCATTAAGTCCAGAATGGTCCAAAAGATATATATCAGAAGTAATTGTTGGTGTTTATGATTTACATCAAAAGGGAATAGTTCATAGAGATTTGAAGCCAGATAATTTATTGATTGATAGTAAGGGACATATAAAGTTGACTGATTTTGGTTTATCAAGAATTGGTATTATAAACAGACAAACGAGGCATCAGAGGAAGGGTAGTAATACTGATAATGCTATTGAATGGTTCAATTCGACTTTGAATTCAAACGCCAATTCAATCACATCCACTGGTGGGTTGGGTTTGACAATTGGCTCTGGTTCAAGTACAACTCATCACAATCATCATCATCACCAAAAGAGAAGAAGTTCAGTTACCCCATTTTCGTTATCTCCAACTGTTGATACTGCCAGACTTCATACCGATGGAATGGAGCTCGGTTCTCCTACAATAAATTTCATTGATTCGTTATCAATACGGGATAGATCTGGCTCGAATCCATTCAATTTTCACAAGGATAGATCTAGTTCAAATACAAGTAGTACTGGCTCACCATTAATCCGACCATTGATCCCCAGATCTTCTTCAGAGACTTCTTTTGCGTTGGTGGAAGAAGAGACTTCCAATAGTCCGTTGTCAACTGTACATAATATCAATTCTTTGGCATTATATGATCCTCAAAATTCCAATCAAATTAAAAAGTTCGTTGGAACTCCCGATTATCTTGCTCCAGAAACTATTGAGGGTGTTGGTCAAGGAGAAGCTTCAGATTGGTGGTCAATAGGATGTATATTGTTCGAGTTTTTATTTGGTTATCCACCATTTCATGCAAATAATCCGGAGAAAGTGTTTCAAAATATCTTGAGTGGGAAAATTGACTGGCCAAATATTCCGAAAGATGAAGAATTAAAGGTTTGTTCACCCGAAGCAAAAGATTTGATCATAAAATTATTGAATTTAGATCCAGATAAAAGACTAGGAAGTAATGGAGTTGATGAAATTAAAAATCACCCATATTTTGATAAGATCAATTGGGATTGTTTATTCGATGAAGAGGCGTCGTTTGTTCCCGAAATTAGCGATCCAACAAGTACAGATTATTTTGATTCAAGAGGAGCTGATATAACAAATTTCCCCATGGATGATAGTTCTGACTCAAATGATGAGGATAAACCGAAGAATTCGAATACTGTAATCAAGACTTCAAGTTTAGGATCACCTTCAATTTCGGAAGGGTCCCCAGGATCTATAATAAGTGCTTCATCAGCAAGCCATCTCAAAGAAAGAAGAGGAAGTAAGTTGAATGATTCAAATGAGTTCGGGTCATTTCAGTTCAGAAATTTAGCAGTTTTGGAAAAAGCTAATAAGGATGTTATCAATAGATTAAAGAATGAGCATATGGAACATCGAAATAGTGTTTCGAGCTCATCGTCGGATTCATTGAATCAGCACAAGGTTAGGGGATACTCTTTCAATAATGGGAGTCCATTTAAAAGACCGATATCTCCATCACATAATAATTCTCCTTCCAGAAGTCAAAACCAAACTCCTGTTAGGCATGAAAGAATCAATTCGAATTATAGTAACTATTCATCTGGTGATGAGAATGCTGTCTATGATTCAGGGAGATCGTCGCCAAATTTGATTGAGCAACAACCATTATCAGCTTCTGCTACCTCACAAACTCTAGTCAGTAAATTTGTGAAGCCTCCGTTACCAAATCATCAACCACCAACCTTACACCAAACACATCTGTCACAACTGTCCCAGACCCAATCTCAACAACCTCATCAACAATTGATTCACCGGTCATCAACACCAACACTATCAAAGCAAATATTGAATCGGTCATTTAATGATTTTTCACCATCGAGTTCAGATACTGAAGATTCCAAATCATCAGCGTTACTAAGAGTTCGGAAAAGAAGACAAAGTACTCGAAGGTTAGGTTCTTCATTTTCATCTGTTGGTAGCAATGGTGGTATAGGAGGACCTCCACATATTGCCGCATCTTCCAATAGATCAGGAAGTGGTAGTAGTGGTACACTTGGTAATAAATCTGAAAGCACATTTGCTATTGGTTCAAATATCGGAAGTGCAAATCATGAATTGGATGTTTTGTTATGTGAGCCTATACCAATAGTTCGATATTCTATATCTAAACTATTAGAGCAATTGGGTTGTATCGTTATATCTGTTTCGAATGGTGATGAATTAGTTAGAAGAGTTACAGGACAAGTTAAATTTGACATAATATTCTCAGCTTTGAAAATTCCAAACTTAGGTGCTATTGATATAGTTAAATTGATTAAGAATACATCAAGTATCAATTCAAACACCCCATTCATTGCCATCACATCGTTTGCGAAAGAAGCTATTCAATCTAACGTATTCGATTCGGTTATGGAAAAACCAATTCAATTGAAAGAAATAAAAAATGTTTTGATTAAGTTTTGTGATTGGACGCCTGATGATAGCGAGGAAGCGATAGTATCTGATAACGAGAGATGATCTGTATATTTTAAGGATATTTATTTGTTTTTGTATAGGGAGTAATCAAAGATTGACTTGTGTATTATCTCGTAAATATTGTTCAAATAGTCTCATCGGCCGTTTTCATCATATTAAAGATGATTAGTTTGCCAATATATATAGTTAGTTCGAGCAGATGAGACTAGTCATATCTGGACAAGCTATACCATGTTTTATGATGTAAGCATTCCATATAGAGAGGTGAAAACAGCAAATAAAGACTAGACTTATATATCTACAATAAATAATCTGATAACATAACATTAAACGTAAAGAAAGGGGATAAACAAATGGTTCTATTTTCAAATTTGTTATTTTTTAATTTTTTTCCTGGATTTTTCATTAATTTCTGTGATTTATTACAATTTTAGCTCTGACTAGCTATAGTTTAAGTAGTAAAGTTGAAACTAGAAGTTGATCTTTTCTTGATATTTTCTAATAAATCATTATTTTTTCTTTCATTTTGCTGTAAAATTAAATTCTTTAAACATTTGTTTTCCATTTCTAAAGTCTTCACTCTGTTTTGTAAAAGTGACACTTTATCGTTCAATTCTTTTGATTTTTTTTCCATTTGTTGTTCTCTCAACTTCTTCTTAATTCTGAATCTTGCGGAAGCAGCTGTGTTTCTTCTTCTTTTATCATCTTCTGGGTTATTTGAGAATTCGGAAGGTGACTCTTCATGTAACTCCTGTATATCATTTTCACTGTGCGATATTAAACGTGACTGTATGTCTTTGGATATAGCATCAAGATTGGATGAATCTAAATTTGAGATTGAATTTATAGCGGCTATTTCATCTTCTTGCTTTATAGGTAAAAACTCATTCAAGTTCAAGAAATCATCATTTATTTGATTTAATTCATTGAGCTGATTAGCATTCAATTTTGTATCTTCAATACCATTGGCAAAAACGTCGAAATCGAAAAAATCTGTGTTCTTGAATAAGGACAAATCGTTTGGAGATTTTGAATTTATTGGGGAGCTATCGATAAATTCAAGATTCAAATCGTTGATGTAGTCTGTGGATTGGAAGCTCATTTTTTCTTGTCGTTCTTGCAAGTCTTTTAAAGATTTCCTCTTTGTTCTTTGCTTTCTTTCTTCCAAGTAAAGATTTTTCTTCCAATGAATTGTAATTACAAAAAAAATGTTATTTTATTTTTGATTCAGTTTCAAACTGTTAAATTTGTCATCAAAATTGCTGAGGATTTTTTTACCAAAACGAATCGCGGCTAACCGCCGAAACTTAAAAAACTGACCAATTTTTCACTGAGACATAAAGAACAATGAATTTTTTTGAAACCGTTTTTTGAAAAAATAGCTAAATTACCGGAACCGGAGTCACTTCTCTGATTTACACGTGATTGAAGCTTTATATAATCAATCACGTGACTGAATTGGTTGAAAATAAAAAAAATAAAAAATACGCAAGCCCGGAGTCGAACCGGGGGCTCGAAGATGGCAACTTCGAATTTGTTCGATATATCTGATAGAGTATATGCCGCGGGCCGCGCCTAAGTTTTTCGATTGATTTATTGATACACAAATATTCAAGCCGATTTTATGAAACAAATCTTCAGCGTCTATTTCAACTTATGAGAATTTTCCGAATGATTCTTATTTCAAATTGTCCAGGCTCCAGAGTCCAGAGTAATCTAATAAAAGTCCAAGTCAATTAGTTTTAATGCAAACTGCGCTCAGCTCAATAATGTTAATCAATTCTCATCTAATAAGTTCAACATTTCAGACACCCCAAGTTCCAACGATGAATATTGCAAAGCCACAATAAGCTCATCATCATCAAATTAATTCATCGATATTGAACTTAAAGTTTCGACGCCCAATGCCAAATGCCCATTGGCCATCAGCTATCATCACTTTCCATGATGTGTACGGTCCTGTATCTTTTTAGCTGCAGATAATCAGTACGTTGCCTTATCCAGCTACATGAAAAACGTCTAGTTGAATCCACAGGTTTATCAAATTTTATTCATCATTTCAATTTATCAATCATATTGACTTCGATTCCCAGAATTTAGTAAAACTATAGGCTCACTTAAAGCTTGTGAATTGAAGTCCAACCTATTGAGATTTATTGAAGATTAAAGTTAATAAAACTAGAGATCTTGATGGCGAAAAAATGGCCTACAATAACCAGATTACTCTTGTTAACTACAAAAATCAATTCAACTTTCACTAGAAACATATGTTACTAGTGAAAAAAATCGGGCAACTCAAATTCAAGTGAGATCAAAATTTGAGTAACACAAATTTTTGATAGAAGTTAAGTTTAGTTGCTTGATCTTTTGGCTCCATCTTGCAATTTTATCTTTACATGTATGGCCATATATTCAGATGATCATGACATCTCATTAATTGCAAGGTGCTAGCACTAACTAAATAGGATAGAAGATAGCGGAATTTTTACTACGTCAAAAACATTGGGTAGTAAAATTACAATCCGCAACTATTCCACGAATATTGAGAAAGCTTGATTTGGAGATAAAATTATATTAACAATATGTCAAGGATTCAATAAACTGCACAAGCAATTATCAGTGGTAGGGAGATTTTGCTTGATACTCTTACGGTGTCATATGTTTGATTCTACCTTTTTTTAATCATGAGTTAAATGATCTTTCAAGTTGATTGAATTAATTTATAATTTGAGAAATCAAAATAGAAAAGCTAAGAGCCTATATGTATGTCTTTCAATTCTACAATAAAAGATAATCCAATCATATCTTAATAAAAGTATAGAAAAAAAAAATCCGGTACCATCTAAATTAGTATAAAAACTTTTGTAACAAAAACATAAAAAATATTCCTCATTCAAACTTCATTCTCATCTTTATTTGAATTTTCGTCATCACTATCAATTATAAACTCATTTGAAAGTTCATTTGTATTACCTAATTCGATATCTTCATAGTTTTTAGTCAACTCATATCCATGTTGATTATAACCAAGTCTTGAAAAAACTTTGTTCAATACATTGTTGAGAGGAGAATCATGATTTGAATTTGAATTTTGATTGAATTCTCTTTGAGATTGATTATTATGACTCACATTTCCAATTGAGAAATCACTACTCGTTAATTGATCTGCCCATTGAACTGATTTTTTCTTTTTATGAGATTTTGTTGTTGTTGTGTTATTATTCTTTGATAATATCGATAATGGTTTTGATTGGAATCTATCTGACTTATAAATCATATAAACTCCCCAAATAAGAATGAAAATTATAGAAAATTGCAATAAGTTTGTTAATGACAAACTTGTAAATTGATGTGAGTTTGAATCATCAACCATTGACTGATTAAAGTAGTTTTTAGTTATGATCAATGATTTATTTGTTGCTTGGTCAAATTTATTTTCAAAATTTCCAATGATAATATCAATTAAACTTCTTGAAATATCAGGCAAATCAAATGGAACCATATGTGATGATTCAAAAATATTTATAAATGTTAAATTTCTTTCACTCTTAATAATACCAACTTCATTATCGTCATATATCCAATCGTTCGCGATCATATCGTCACTGAATCCAGTATATCCATTCCATTTCAATTTTGAAATAAAACTTTCTGTTCCGATATAATTACAGATAATATCTTTATCACCGTTGAATAAGATAATAGGTAAATGTTGTAATAAGAATGGTAATAAATGAACAGCTGGTTTTGAATGTTTTCCCTTTAAGAATCTGCTAACAGTTGAATCACATTCACTCCACTCAACTTTTTTCTTCAAATTTAAATTTTTCAAAACATCTGGATTTCTCAAAAATGGTGTAACAGTTTTCAAGTCTGGTGGCCAATTCATTCCGCAGGATGGAAATGAGTCTCTCAATCTATAGTCATACATGTTGAGACATTGTTGGTCATCTGTAGCTTGTAAATCCCTTGTAACATCTAAAATAATGTTCAAAATAGCCTCACATTCATCAGTGGAAATTTCACTTAACGAGTCTTCTGGGGTTTGATTATTCAAGTTTTGACATTTTTCTTGCTGTTTCAATAATTTTGGCATATAGGATTCAGTCTTGGAAACTAACCCAGCTTCAAGTGCAAAAGGTAAATAAGATAAACTTTGTTCATTTGGAGATATCCAACCATTACCAATAAGCAAGCCTTTCAAGTTGTATTTCCCGAAGTCAACCATATGTGTAGCAATATATGGGATATATTGACCGGCATAACTTTCACCAGCTAAATAAATCTCATTTGATAAGTCTTGAGGGAATACTTTGAAATATTCCGATAAAAATTTCAAAAAGTCAAATGCGATTTCATCTAATTCTCTATCATAACGATTGGTATAACTGAATCCTGTCCCACCTGGTTGATCAATGAAAACCATATCCGCCAAATCAGACCAAGATCCTTCATTCACTATAACATTACCATGCTTATTAATTCTCAATGGACCTGATTCCATCAATGCACCATCCATTGAAGAACAGCCTGGACCACCATTTAACCAAAAGATTGTCTTATTTTGTACTGTTTCTCTCTTCTGAAACTTCCAGAAAAAATAATTAGTATCATTTTGGTGATATAATTCAATGTGACCAGCATGCATGATTGGGATTTTATCAATTGGAATATCATCAAGACCCGGTAAATCCTCAACTATATATTGTTTTGATAAGTCAAGATCTATCGGTGTTGCTCCTAAGAAAGCTATAAAGCTGAATATTAAATAGATGTGACAAAGCATTGTCCTTTCTCTTCAGTTCAATTGCCCTGTAACTTTTTCTGTGTAGTTCGATAAAATGGTATTAATTGCTTCAGAGATCATATGAGCATCCCAGTGATCCGAGGAAAAAGAGAGAACCAAATGAGTGTTCGTTCCGCGATGTTTAGCAATGTAAGTTGAAGGTCTCGATGGAGAATCACTGCAATCTGATAGCTGCTTGGATCAGATATAACTTCTTTTTTTTGTCAGTAAAAAAGAGCTTCTACATGTGTTGAAATTCCTTTAAAAAGTCATTTAGAAAATAAAAGCCTCGCGAATTTGTTATCAAATTTGGGTTTCACGGCTCGGATGTTTTTTATTTTTAATTATTTCCGCATTTTTATTTGAGAAAAGTGCTGCAATTTAAGCATATTTCTTTCTACACATCCTATAAAAAAAGGTGATAAATTGTGTATAAATTGTATATAAATTGTATATAAATCAAAAGAGAGGAATATTTATAACCTCCCGAGTCTCCTATACTGGAAAGCTTGAAAATAAGGGTGAAATCTTTTCTTTTAGGAAGAAAATGGTTCAATGTTCCAGATGGATTCAGCATATTCCTCAATACATCTATCACTGGAGAAAAATCCCATATTAGCGACACTGGTGACTGATTTCTGAAGCCATTTAAAATGATCTCTTTTGTATTCATCTTCCAAATTAGCATGTGCCTGTAAGTAAGACTCAAAATCGTCACTAACGAGATAATAATCATAATGCTTAACTGAGTCGATCAATTGTTTATATTCATCAGCGTCGCCAAACTCTCCAGATTCAATAGTCTTGAATACATCTGCTAATGATTCAGGTAAATTCACACCGTTTTCCTTATGATCAATTCTAATCTCCTCAACATTCTCAGCTAAAGTTCCAAATAAGAAAATGTTCTCTTCACCAATCTCTCTTGTAATCTCAACGTTTGCACCATCAACAGTTCCAATAATCAACCCACCATTCAAAACGAACTTCATATTTGATGTCCCCGAGGCTTCTGTACCAGCAGTGGAAATATGCTCTGAGATATCGGAAGCTGGAGTGATTAACTCAGCCTTGGATACGTTATAATCTGGAATAAAGACACATTTCAAGTAATCACCAATCTCAGGATCATTATTAATAACTTCTCCGACTGCGTTGATGAGCTTGATTATATTCTTGGCCATATAATAACCAGGCGCAGCTTTCCCACCAAATATAGAAACTTTTTGCTGAAATTTCTTACGTTCTTCTGGTGAAGCTTTCTTCAATTGGATATACTTATGAATAACACCAAATATATTCATTTGTTGTCTCTTGTATTCATGGATTCTTTTAACTTGGACGTCGAATAAGGCAGTTGGACTAACTTCAACTCCAGTAGTAGATTTTATTAAATCTGTCAATTGATTCTTATTATATACTTTGATTTCATCCCACTTCTTTAAAAACTCTTTATCATCTATAAATTTCTCTAAGCTCTTCAATAACGATAATTTTGTCAAGTATTCATATCCACCTAGTTTAGATGCGATTAATTCAGACAATTGTGGATTAGCTTGTCTTAACCATCTTCTTGGAGTGATACCGTTAGTCACATTAGTGAACCTATCAGCACCAAAGATCTTGACAAAATCCTTAAAGATTGTTGTTTTGATTAACTCGGAATGTAATTCAGCGACTCCATTCACGTTATGAGAACCAACGATTGCTAAAAAGGCCATTCTGATTTGTTTCCCACCACCTTCTTCAACGATAGAGACTCTGCCCAACAACTCTTCATCATCGGGGAACTTTTGTCTAACAAATTCCAAAAATAACCAATTGATTTCATAGATGATTTCTAAATGTCTTGGTAACAAACTTCCAAACACAGGGACAGGCCATTTCTCTAAAGCTTCTAACATGACAGTGTGATTAGTATACCCGAATGTTTTGGTAACAATAGCCCATGCGTCATCCCAAGGAATATTCTCCAAATCAACGAGAACTCTCTGTAATTCCACAATTGCAAGCGTTGGATGAGTATCATTCAATTGAATAGCCACTTGATCAGGAAATTCTGACCAATTACGATTGGTTTTCTTGAATCTTCTGATTATATCATGTAATGAAGCAGCACACCAGAAATATTGTTGTTTCAATCTTAATTCTTTCCCCTTGTTGAAATTATCATTAGGATATAACACCAGAGTGATTGATTCTGCCTTTTGTTGTTCCAAGACAGAATTTTGATAATCTCCAGAGTTAAACTTGTTGAAATCAAACTCCATTGTTGGTTTACAAGACCATAATCTCAAGTTGTTGACAGTTTTGGTACCATAACCTGGGATTGGGAAGTCACAAGGAACGGCAAGAACACGTTCACCTGGAATCCACTTCACTTTTAAATCGCCAGTCTCTGAATCGGCAGTACGTTCCACAGAACCATAGAAATCAATTGGAACTTGAATCTCAGATCTTTCTATGATCCAAGGATTGTTAAACTTCAACCAATAATCAGGAGCTTCAACTTGGTAGCCATTAATGATTTTTTGAGCAAAGATCCCATATTGATAGTTGAGACCGTACCCCCAGGCAGGGAAATCCCCAGTGGATAATGAATCAACAAAGCAAGCAGCCAATCTACCCAATCCACCGTTCCCTAAAGCAGCATCAGGTTCAGTCTCAATCAAATCTTCCAATCTGAACCCCAAATCTTTCACAGAAGCCTCTGTTAAGTCACGAACTCCTAAGTTGATCAATGAGTTATCAAGGGCTCTACCCATCAAGAATTCCATTGAGAAATAATAAACTCTTTTCTTATCCACAGCAGTCTGTTTCTGTTGAGTTTTATTCCAATTAACCAATAAGTTATCACGAACTGTATTTGAAGCAGCTTGATAAGCTGAAAGCTCATCAACATTGTAAAGAGATCTTGCAAGCGTAGTCTCAACGTGTCTAATGAAATTGGTTTCGAATTCCTCCTTGGTATCAAATTCAGTGATTTGGAATTTGTCCCATATCTCTTTGGCTTTTGGAGGAATACGTGCTTCTAGATGTTTGAGGTCACTGGCTGTGAGTCCTGTGTATGTTCTCTTATGCTTTGGCCTTTCTTCTGTCATTCCTCCTGCTAATTATATATTCTGGTTTCTTTTATTCTTCTAATTTCTTCCTCTTAATTAGAGTAAAAAAATATTATTAAATACCATGAATATATACGGATGGCAATTTCGGACTTATTAATGAAGGTTGCTACTACGGAAAACAACAAAGCGAAGCGCTGCCTGAATATATTGTAGAGAGTCGACTCAGGAGTCAGTAGTACCGTCAGCAGATACCTTTTAGCTCTTGTTTACAATTGAAGAAATAAGACAACTTTTAATCAGACTCTTCATGTTCTCTGTAGCATGTTGTTTCGAGGAATCGTGGTGGAGTGCTGCATTAATTCGATCTTATCTTTTTTATCGGTAATAACTTGAAAACTTGTATAAAGTGGGACCATATTTCGACTATTTACTACGGAATTTGCACTGATTTTTGATTCTCGATATCAGTGTTCCATGATTATAACCATTTGAAAATTGGACCCATTATAAATTCAAATTGATTGATAATCAAATATTCAGATAACTAGCTATAACGGAGGTACCCCACAAAGTACGGGATTGGGCCCCCCCTATATGGATTATAGTTAATACGCCTCAAATATTTAAATCTACACTAGAAATTCACAAATAAATACAGAAAACCATTCATAATTTATCCAATTCAACTCAGAAGAAGAAAACTAACGTGAGTTTCAAAGAGCTGTTGTAATCCAACCAGATCTGGAACCCAAAGTTGTCAGTGTAATCAATGTGGTTGCATTTTCAGTTGAGCTTAAACCAGAAGTAGCACAGGTATCAGAAACCAATAAATCACGAGAATAAGTGGAGCAACATTGGTCATCCTGGTATCCATAATAACACCAAGCTTCATTTTTAGTGGCATATCCAGAATTATAATCAACACATCTAAAACCTTGAGCGATTAATTCATTATATTCACTCGAGAAATATGATTGACTGATATCACAACTTCCAGTTAAAAAAATCTTATGAGAAGTTTCATCATAAACTGAATTTCTCAACCCATAATAGAAATGGAACTGGTATAACAAAGTGCATAATTGAGTTTTTGCAATGTTGAATCTGATCTCATAACCTTTTACACCTTGGTTTGATATATAAATTGGATGGAATTCATTAATATTATCACTAATATTCAATAAATAGAATGAATTAATATCATAATGTGGATTCTTCAAGATATAATCAACGTAATAATTGGAATCATTCGTGGGATTCAAACCAACATAAAATTCAAATTCAATATCAAAATTATCTTTAACAGTTTCAGGATTTTCATAAGTAATATTAGATGAAAATTTATCACAAACACGTTCAGCTGAATACGTTAATGGATCTCTTTGGATCAATTCTTCTTCACTTGAATCAATTCCTTCAGAAATAACTCCTGGTAATTTAGCAATATCAGCAAGTTCCATACTTTGGATCAACAGAAGGAGGGAACAAATTAAAATAATTGGATAGAATCTCATTTTAACTCTTGAATAATACTGTTTGATTTATGATGAACTTCTGGATCTCTTGTATAATTAATGAATCTGATTTATGGCTATTTGATTGAATGAAATTTGTAAACTTTGTTAAAATTGCTTCAAGTTTATTCAATGTTTTCTGTAATTGAGTTTTGTAGAATCGTTCACAAATTGTCGTAAGTGAAAGAGCCCATTTTGCTTTTGAGTCTTTGTACCATCCAAAAGATCATAACTTGGAAGCCAAAATTCTTTTTGTGGTTGTACAATTTATGAATTTCATACCAGAGTAATTTAAGGGTTGAAACCAAATTGTCACTCGTATTGACGGACGTTATATGACCTCTTGACTATAGCCAATCTGCAATACTAAATGTACGAATAAGGTAACAGAATGTGTAATAATGTAAACTAAATAACTTGATCTTTCCAAACTATATAAAAGACATATATAGAGGAATGGACGAAATAGTATATAGAAAGATTGGTGGACGGGACGGGCAAAAAATGTAGACAAGACCGTCGGAACACAACCAAAAAAGGACGTTGTTCCAGGGTTTACGTCCTCGAGCCGCATAGAAGTGAATATAATTGTATTTAGTTCAAACTTCAAACTGATCTCCCACGAGTCATGGGGTTTTTACATCACGATTGAGACTTTCCAATATGATCAACTGCACCGTGTAGTAGTAAGTAAACGTACAGTGTACTATGTAGATCAAGATTATTCATATATGCGAATGAGTGAGGGACCAAAACATCTATTTTTATTAAAATTTAATTAAACTGGCTTTAATTTGCTTTTGACATTGCCTAAAGGGCCAAGGCTAACAAGTTAACAAGCAAACGCCATGAAGCTAACACGCAGCTAGATTCTATATATATAACTCGCATTATATGGTCATTGATAACCACTGTTTGTAAACGATTGTGTTATAAAGGCTCCGGCAACAGCTGCAAATTATTTCAACATTCAAACTAGAATTGTATAAATGAACTACAACTATATATCAAGCAATTATTAACTATTGAAAAAATCCATTCACTGGGTATTTTAAACATGAATTTAAACAACTAAAAAAAAATGTAAAAAAAAGTGACTCAACTTATTTTAACTTAACTGGAATATCCTTTAAATTCAGGGACAAAAGTAGGAGTAACCATTGAGATTGAGCTGGTGGTTGAGCCAGAGAAAGAAGGACAACTATCATCATTAACATATTCATCATTTTCATAAGTAGCACAACATTGGTCAGATTCAAAACCTGAAGAGCACCAATTTTGTTCACCATTACCATTGTTATAGTTGACACATTTATAACCTTCATTGATATAAGTATCATAGACAGTAGCATTGTTTTGTTCAACATATGTACAATTACCTGTAACCCAAATCTTATGTGATGTTTCACTTGATTGGGTATTGTTCAATTGATAAAACACGTAAAAATCTTCCAAGAATGAACATAATTTTTCTTTAACTGTTAGGAATCTAAGTTCAAAACCATAATTTCCTTGGGTTGAAATATAGACTGGATTGTAATCAGCAACGTTGTTTGAAGCATTGACATAGTAAAATTCATTAACATCGTAATTTGGATTCTTTAAGAAAAAATCTAAGTAGTAGTAGTCTGGTAATGATGAGTTTTGGGAAACATAAAATTCAATATCAGTTTCAAATTTATCTTGAAGAGTTTCTGAGTTTTCAACAGTAAGATTAGTTTGAAACTTTTCACAAACGGATTCACCATCAAATGATAAGACTGGAGCTGAGGTTTGAGTAGCGATTGCAGTATCACTGCTAGAGTTATTGACTTCTTTTGATTCTGAGGCTCCGTTACCAGTGACTTCCTTGGATCCCGATTCATTTGGTTCAGAAACGGAATCTGAAGGTTCTGAGTAATCATCAAGTTGTATATTATTTGAAGGATCAATAGCATCAATAGCAACTTTTAAAGGAATTGCGATATCATCTCTTAATGTTTCGAATCCTTCAGCAACAATGTTTTTGAATGAAGCAATTTCTGACAATTCAATAGCATTGATTGACATTATTGACGCCAATGATATTAATAAAGTATTTGAGAATCTCATATTAGTTTTTGTCTATTTGTATTGATTTTAAAAGTATAATATAACGAGTGTAATGACAATAATTGATTTGCATAAGCTTAATATATAAAGGAATACCTGTTGATTTCATGGGAATCATCAATCTCTTATATATAAGTTTCCAAGAAACTGGTATAGTAAATGACGGAGGTGTAAAAAGAAACAATGAGTAAACAAACAATCATGGATTCGTGGCAAATTCTAATATATTATTCGACCACTGACAGCCTTCTATTCGACTCGTCACTTATTCTATTACCATGGGCTATCTTAACACCTCCCACTTCTTTGATATTTGGTAACTAAAGGAATGGAAACGAGAACAATGAGCTCATTGAACTGATCAACGATTACCTCCACGGTGCTCTTGTTCCTGAATACTTTAAATCCACGCTCTGCCACTGTAAAGAATCTGGGCAAAACCTTGTCTCTAACGTAGCATCTACCGCGTTCTTTCTTTGTTCTACGTAACTTCTCTCTTGTGCGACTGACTCATAACTCTAGAGTCTTATTAACTACGAAGTCCAGACTATTCAGCTTGAATCAACCAGAAATTCCGAATCAGGACTCAGAATGCTCAACTAAAACAAAGTTAAAAGAAAATCGGTTGTTTGTTTAACGAAAATCTTTGCAGCAATCGCAGATTCGCGTCCGAATTGGGAAACTGAACCAGGTACAGGAAAATGAAAAATAGTGAAAAATAAAAGAAAATAAAATCAAAAAAAAAGGGTCAAGAAAACGTCATCAATCTATCAATATTAACAGCTGATTGAAGATTGAATCCATCAAGTTATAGAAAAGAATGGTAAATGTCTCCATTCTACCACACCTTCAAGCCATCGTCCACTTCAATAAACTCAATATGTTTGGATAATACAGGAAATTACATTGTCTGTGGATCCCAGACCATTCAGTTAATAAATACCAAAACATACACGACCATACTAGAGCTAGGCAAGTCCATCTCTCCCATCAATAACTTGAACTTCAATACGGTATTCGATAAGCTAGTGTCCTCCTCTAACAATGTATCAATATGGGATTTGAATAAATCTGTTAAATTACGCTCATTCAATTCAGATACATATTCAAATGTTTTCAAAATAATGGAATCAAAATACATCAATGAAGATTTGGTTGTTAGTTGTGGCTATGACTGTAAATTACATTTCTTTGATACAAGACAAGCTTCAACTAAATCCATAATGTCATACAAAGATGCAAAGGATAATTTGAACTCTTTAGATTTTTATGATAATTATCTCGTTTCCACAGTGTCTAATGATGGCTCTATGTATAGCTACGATCTCAGAAAGGGATTATTATATGCCGACAACTTTGAGGACGGGTGCTTATATGATGTGTCACTATATAATGATCAGGGCGCTCCGTGTTGTGCTGTGACTTTTGAAGATTCCTTGATCAGATTGCAAAATCTTGAGACAGGTAATGGTCTCAAAAAATTCACATTATCCTCCAGCAAATTGTCTTACAAGATAAACAATGCGATATTATCAATCAATAATGCAAAATATGTTATAAGTGGCTCGGAGAATGGCCAGGTTAAGGTATTTTCAATGGATAGTGAATATGAATCGTGTTTGAATATCAATAATCATCAAGATTCAAATAGAAACATATTGTCGTGTGTCAAGTATCACAGTGGTTATGTATATGCTTCTGGCGGAGATGGTCTGATACACCTATGGAAGAATGCATTCGATTAACGAAATATATAAGTATTTATTTTGAGAATAATAAAACCATTATTGTCCTAAAACGATAACGTACGCAAAACTAAAACTCAAAAGTATTGAGAGAGTCCGGTAACTTATCGTCATCAAAGTTGTTCAGTGACAAATCTAAAAATTTCAAGCTTGAAGGTGATTTATGAAGAGGGAAAGAAGTCAACGAATTTTTGTGCATGTTCAAGTATTTCAAGTTACTTGGTAAGGCAAATTTCTCAGGGAATCCAGTGATATAATTGTTACTCAAATTCAACTTCTCTAAACCATCTGGGAATTGATCACTCATTTTACAACTAGAAATGTCTAATTCTTTTAAAGTATGAGGCCATTCCATATTCGTATGACTGGCGAATAAACATCCACTCATATCTAAAATTTGTAAATTTTTCGGTAACTTGACATTTTCATATTTAACTGGATTGAGAGCCATCACCAATTTTATCAAAGAACTAAGTGCTGAGAAATCAGTTGAACCTTGAATCCTATTTTTCTTTGAATTCAACTCCAACAAACTGGTAGGGAATACCATAGTGGCCAAACTTGTTAATTTATTCATTGAAACATTGAGAGAACATAAATTTGATGGGAAAACAACATGATCTAAATTTTCTATTTTGTTTGAAGATAAATCTAAACTTTCTAATCCACTATTCAATCTTAATCGTGAAATATCTTCAATCTGGTTTCTCGATAAATCAAGAGATTTCAATTGGTCCGGAAGTTGTATATGACTAACCGATTTGATGCCTGACTTTGCTAAACTCAAGTGCTTCAAAATAGGAAACTGTTTAAAATCCAATTTTGGTGCAGCATCTGGAAATATAATATTCTCAAGCTTTATACTTTTCAATAAATTAGCACCAGATAAAAATGCAATATTCTCAAGCGGTAATTGAGAGGCACGAATGCTAAATTTATTCAATGACATCACTAATAGCTGGTTTAGACATCTGATACTTCCATACTTACTAGATCTGACATCAAATTCGGTCAAGTTGGATCCTAACTCTATAAACGAGAGATCATCAATAGGTATATTATCAGCACGGAAACATTGTACATTCAAATCGACAGATGGTATATCT
Organism: Cephaloascus albidus; assembly: GCA_030575015.1. Classification (NCBI taxonomy): domain Eukaryota; kingdom Fungi; phylum Ascomycota; class Pichiomycetes; order Serinales; family Cephaloascaceae; genus Cephaloascus; species Cephaloascus albidus. The sequence goes on along the minus strand of JAJMGN010000232.1, from coordinate 68,018 downwards.
GTTTGCTTCCAGAACTTTGAGTCTTCAATTTTCAACATTTTGATCTTAGAGAATTTTGATAAATAAAAGCCTAAATCTCTGGGGTCTATTGGATGTATCAGCTGAAGGTAAACGGAAGCAGCAGTATCTGCTAAATTAGAGCCAAAAGACTCGATTAAATCACTAAGGATGTCCATTTCTTCCTCTATCATAATGTGTTTGGGAGTTTTATGTCCTGGCATTTCGAAATAGTTTATGAATTGTTTATAGGGGAAACTGAGATACTTATTATGCCTGCGGACGGACTCAGATATTTTAATAGTATTAAACAAACGGAAATTAGCAACTGGTTTCAAACCATCAACTAACAAGAACGGGAAAACATGCTAAACTTCAAGCTGATTAAAAATTTCGAGCAAGAGCTCCTCAGGGGGGTAAATCAAGGTGCTCCATGTTTATTATTATTATATAACGAGTGGAATATGGGAGGGATGTGGGGTTTTCTTTGGTAAACTCCTATATACTTCCCACAAATTAATAGGGCCGGCTTGTATGTATTTGAATTGGGTAGTTTGATGAAGAAATTCCAACGTTCAAATAGTATACTTGTCAAAAACACTCGATATGGATTGAATTTTCAGTGATGATAAGACTAATTTATGTTCGATTTTATTGACACGGTGAATATTGACAGAATCGTATTTATTCTAATTATCTCTAATATCTGTAAACATGGAACCCAATGAGACTACAATTTGCTCCTATCCAGTTGCTTTATTAGTAGAGGTGACAGATAATTATTAATAACAGTACCATAAGCGAATCGCGATAACTTATAAGTTATAAGATTGAGATTGATACATCGCCAATCCATCCATCAGCGCTCACAAATTACAATGTCAAAACGACACAAAAGGGCATCTCGAAATGATGCATCACTGCAACATTTCTCTATCCAAAAGTCCCATTTCAGCTCTTATTGTTTTCCGATCTTTACGATATCGCTGGGGCGTTTCTTCAAGTCTATCTGAGTGAAGATTGAAGGAGTAAAATTAGGATTATAATGATTTATTTTGGGACTTATACGACATTCAATAATGTAAACGTTAATTAATGTCGTAGGCTCTCTGATGTTAAAATGTTCTAAAGACGATTGTTTAACGAACATAAACAGACAGTGTGGGATTCAAATCAACACATGCTCTATTGGAATCTACTACTATCTAGGGCGTACGGATATATGCTTTTTATTTTTAAACGTTATATAAATAACAATTTTTTTCTTTTAAATTCCGTTATATAGAGTTAGCTGGTTTTATGCCTAGGCTTTCCAGCTAAATACATGTTTTGTTACGGGCAACTCGAACTTCAAAGCTGAGAGCTCTAGATATGTTCTATTTAGGATACGCTGCAAGAGATGTGAAAGTTGCTATCGAGCTAGGTCCATCAGAAAAGTGTAAGAAATAGTGATACAAGTGCTCATAATATGATCACATGACTTCATATGTCTTATTATTTGTCTAGAACATTCTACGATGATTCTATACTCTCCTAGAATATTCTACAATAATCTAGTACTTCTATATCATTCTATTGATTCTAGCTAAGTCTACCTTATTCTAGTCTATTCCATGAATATTCTTATGTTCTTTAGAAAACTATTTAAAGGCTCACCTTTGTGTTCTTCTTTATTTTAGTTTTGTTTTTCTTTAATTCTAATCTAATCTAACTCAACAAAATCCAATCTAACATTTTATCAAATCTTAGTTTCAATTCGATTAAATTGAACTTCAATTTAATTCAAATTAATTAGAAATCGAAATACAAGTTTATATTTATTAAATTTCCTCGTCGTAAAACCATAGTATATAGAGAAGCTATATCCTATACGATTCCAAAATCCACTGACTCTTGGTAATATCCTAATCATCAGATTATTCCCTTAGGACAGTTGCGCGCAACTGTCCATTCGAATTCCAACAAAAAGTTCCTTCACAGAAATATGAAGAAATGCTGCTTATGTCTGACAGTAAATGAAACATTAGATCTTACCTTGCTACCAAGACCCCCGACACGTGATGCACACTGTAGACTTTTACAAGCTTACTGAGGATTGATTTTCGAACATTGTATAAATCCACGAATATCCACCACAACCACCCCCAAACTTCACTTTCGTATTAGCTTAACCCATATAGATAGGTTATAGGTCAATCATAGACTAACTTCCCAATGAATATGACCAGTATTGATAAAGCTGTCCTGGAACTAAAAAAATGTGTATGGAATTTGACAAAGAGCCGGGCTTCAAACCAAGGGATCAAACTATTAGGTCCATAATCCACTTAGATTTCGCGACAATTTCAAATTGAAAAATTCAATGCTCAATAAATTGGAAAAATTCTATAAGACTACTCTTGCCTCCAAGACCCTCTGCTACTTCGGTATCGATTTTCTCACGCGGAGCGTGACCTCCGTAGGAGGGTCTTGTGACTGGCTTTTGAAAAACAGTGTGGTCTCCAGAATCGAATTTTCTAACTTCCGCAATACTATAGAAGCCTGCTAGCTGCTATAGCAACAATATTTTTTCGAAAGATCTTTCCGTGGAAAACAATTTATGTTTTCAAAATATATAGCTGATTTTGATCATAATTCATTTTTGCCAAATTTGCAACCATTTCAACTTGAAATCTAACTCTAAAATCTAACTTGAAGAGAAATTTGGGAAGTTAAAATAAATAAAATGCAAAAAGTTAGATAATCAAGTTAGAATGGTCGGATTTGATTGTGGTCTCGGTTTCGAACTCGGGCTATTGCAACTTGCAGCATCTTTTTATTTAATTAAAGAAGGACGTACTGCGTTAACAAAGACACTTTTATATTCCATGATTTGGACTCCTATTCCATGGCACAGGATGCTTATAGCAGATAGTTTCGTATATATTGAAGTACTGCCCATTAAAAAATTATATTTAATTATTTTATATATGTAATATTTAAAAATTAAATTGAAATTATCCTATTTAATTATTGTTAGTGTAATAATGGTAATAATGCCTAACCACTATATAAGGTATAAGATTAAGCAATATCGGAAAAGTAACTTTGAGTTACGGAAGTTTAAAGAAGTACTCATGATAGCAATCTAAGAGACTTTCCCGTTGAATAAGTACATATATATATATAGATTAGGATATCCAGGAAATTAGAGAAGAATAACAAGAAGTGTCAAGAACCTGAAGAAGAAGGACAAGGACAATAATGAAGCCAACGAGAATATAAGAATCAACATCTAATTATATTCTGTAACATAAGTACTTAACTTAGTTCTCAAATATGGTATCATCAACATGGTAGCGCTGCAATCAGTTCATCTCTGAGGACACACCTGACTTGACAGGGTAAAAGATTCAGATTGCCTTCAATGGAGAACTACAAGTTATAGCTGCTGATTATCATCGGTCCATATTCCAAGACCCAATATTAGTTGGTTATATTCCATCAGGATTGAATTGAGTTTAAGATTTAACTAATTGATTGATATATTGAGGTCATCAATCATGCACTATTGGATGGATGTGGAATAAATGGTGCTGAAAATTGGTTGCAATTAAATCAAATTATATGACATCATGTCAGATACAAATGATAAAATGATAAACTGCTAGTTGATAGTCAATTATTACTTTGTTGAATATTGAAACTGATCAAGAAATAGATAATAATAAATAGTTCATAATCAATCCAATCAATGAGAGCTAGTTGCTTTTCACATATTGGAAGCTTGATTATACAAATAGGTTTCCAGTTATTCAAAAGAAAGTGAATACTTATACATTTGAATTAGACAAAAGTCGTTAAAGTCTTCAGTCTGCACCATAACTGCAAAACTGGATTTGCTGCTGCTTTAAAGTGCCTCTATCAGAGACAAAGTGAGAAATACAGACATTTGTAATATATACAATGGCAATGAAATAATCTTCTTTCATCATACTATTAAGATCATAATTTGAAAATATCTAAGATATGCATCAGACCAAGGGAGCAAAATCATCAGATAGTGGTTAGGCATTATTACACTAACACACCACCTCTTTAAACTTCCGTAACTCAAAGTTACTATTTCGGTATTTCTTAATCTTATACCTTATATAGTGGTTAGGCATTATTACACTAACAATTATATATATATAAGTCTATTCCAATCAATATATACAAATTATATATTTATCGCCTTGACCCCCAGGAAAATTTTGCAGGCAGCTAATTAGATCGTGCGCCTAATTAACTATATACGTACAAACATAATTATATATATATATATATATGATAATTTTATAATATTATATATTTTAAAAATTATATATAAAATAATTTGCAGTCGATTTTAGTTTTGTACTGTGTATAATATGTCCGCGATACATATTTGATTTAAAACTGGAACATGTAATTTATAGACCAATCAGATAACCAAATATAGCTTAACATAATCTCAATTGAAACTTATTGTATATATATATATATATATATATATGCCCGGCTTTGCTTAAATAAATATCGACAAAGACTAAATATACCTGGCTTAACTCGGATTGACTAATTATTCAATTAATTATCGAGTTTCAAAGTGATATAATATTCACCACAAATCAGTCGACAGCCGGCTGTTAATTAGACAAATGGAATATTTTCAACATACTAAGCCGTAAATCAGTACGAATGAAAATTTTTAGCTCGCATACTGAAGTTTGAACTGTCAATTTCAATCTAATCAAAAAATTGAAGAGTTTCTAAGTAAATGCGCACTAAAATGAACCACACAGCTACGTGCTAATTAGAAAAACAAAGGAAATGACTGAAACAATTCGTACACATCATACTTACAAGGCAGCCATAAACTAATTGAAAATTACTTGAGATAATGTTCAATATCAGAGCAGTTTCACACATCTACATTAAGAATATTCATTGACATATCATATTTGAATAACTCGATTTTACCATCAGAACAAATGCACTCCACTGCTCTATTGAGATCATGTTTCAGAAATACATCTCTTCCACTAGCTAATCATAACTAATTGCCTTATACAGTAGATTATTTGCATATTAATGCCTAGTATACTAGGTGATTCGTAAATTTACAAACAGAATCGAAACTTCTAAATTTACAAATAGGCCATTAAAGGATATTAATGGGTGTTACTTGCAGTACCTCCGAGAGTTCTTTCTTCTTGGAGGCATCATTTTGTTTCCAAGGACCAAAAGCATCAGATTTCTGATAGGTTTGTCGATATTTGCATCACTGAAGGCACTGTATATGCGTTTTTGTTCTTTCACGTCCGAATCGAGTAGTAAAGAATTCAATATTTGCAGTGATAAAAATCGTTCAATTTACTTCTTTGGGTTCACAAAGGTGCGATTCAACGTTAATAGAGGATGAGCTATGGCATCTGCCATGAAAACCTATACTGACTACAGTCAGACTTGTGATTAGAGCTAAACACATCTGAAATATATAAATATACAGCATGATCTGGTCTAAATTCGCAGTTTATCCTTCTCTATATCAAATCTAATCATTATAACAACCACTTAAAATCTTTTACAATGAAATTATTCAATACTATCGTTACCGTTTCTGCTGCTTTATCTACTATCGCTCTTGCTGCTCCAGTTTCTGTTGAAAGCGCTACCTCAAATGTTACTGCTACCATCGACACTCCATCTGCAACTGGTACAATTGAACAACAAGATGTCTCAATCCCAGAAGATGCCATCAATGGTGTTATTTCCCTCCAAGATGGTGAAGTTCCAGTTTTCGTTGAAACCAAAGAAAATGGATTACAAATTATTGTTGTTAATGCTACTTTAGCTGATTCTCTTGAAGCTGAAGCTGCTGCGTTATCCAAAAGAGATGCTAATGCCGAGCCTTGGTTCACTTACAAGATTGGTCAACCGATGAAGAGAGATGCTTGGTTCACTTACAAGATTGGTCAACCTATGAAGAGAGATGCTAATGCTGAAGCTGATGCCGAACCTTGGTTTACTTATAAGATTGGTCAACCTATGAAGAGAGATGCTAATGCTGAAGCTGATGCCGAACCTTGGTTTACTTATAAGATTGGTCAACCTATGAAGAGAGATGCTAATGCTAATGCTAATGCTGAAGCTGAAGCTGACGCTGAACCTTGGTTTACTTATAAGATCGGTCAACCTATGAAGAGAGATGCTAATGCTAATGCTAATGCTAATGCTGAAGCTGAAGCTGATGCCAATGCCTGGTTCACCTACAAGATTGGTCAACCTATGAAGAGAGATGCTAACGCTGATGCCGATGCTGAAGCTGATGCTGAAGCCGATCCTTGGTTCACTTACAAGATTGGTCAACCTATGAAAAGATTCGCTAGTCCAGAAGCTGAGGCTGATGCTTGGTTCACATACAAGATTGGTCAACCAATGAAATAGATGGTTATTTATTCAAATCAATCATTCGACCAAATATTGAATATCATTATATTTATCCATTCTTTCAATTTCATTTTTTTTCCTTTTTATCTTAATCTTCATTGATCAACTTTGAAAAACAGGGATCTATATAACACTTTAGAGATTTATAATTAGACAATTTTTATTCATCCAATTATAAAAATATTATATATATTATGCAAATTACCATGTATTATATATATCTAATTCAATAATGTACATATATTATATGTGATGGGACTTGTGATGGCCTTATTATTGGCCTTGTGATGGTTTCCATGGTGATACGGAGATAGGTCGTTTGGACTCCAGAGTTTCGAGTATTTATAGGAGCGGATTCCCCAATGGATGTTTGGCGTATAGAGAATAGACGTTACAGCTACTTCGACAGTGTACACTGTATAGACCTTTAGAGGACAGCCAAGTTGTATTGACTTACAACTGCTATTGGGCTGGTCCAACATGGTAGCGCTGCTTTGAGCTCTGATCTGGGTGCATCCTCAAGGTTACAAATCGGTTGTTGTTGAAAGTGGCAAAGTGTCAGGTTAAATTGTTGAATGGTGTGGTCAATATAATCACGAAGTGGTTGGTTCAACGTTATTGAACGCTACACGTCTCCGTGCTCCAGGATAACGTGATTGTTAGGGGTACGTAAGGTGGTTAAATCTTATTCAAGTTATGTGAACGGTTAACTGAAAAGATGGAGATGGTTAGAGCTTATCCATGCTACAGGTATTAGCAAAAATAGATAAAACATGGGTTTTTGTGTTATTCTTTCCCATGTTGATTGTTGATAATTGAAGGGAGTTCGATAATTCCTGGTGGATTATGGATACCTTGATTATATTTGCTATACAATGAATCATCCAGGACTTGGTGTCGAGGGTGCTGAATTATTTCGATGGAGCTCTTTCGAATTATCATGTCATCATCTAACAATACGTTAGGCATACGCCCTGTCACAAGTTGAGAGTTTAATAACACATATTATCGAAGAGCATCACGAGAATATTATAGGATAATATGGTCGCAATATAATGTGGTGTAAGATCACAAGTTGAGACCCGATAGTTACTTAAACATATTATGAAAGAATATCACGAGAATTATGGGATAATGCCGATATCATTATGGGATAATGTAGATGTTGAATAATATGGTGTAAGTAGGGGGTATGATGGGGACTTGTGATGGCCTCATGATTGGCCTTGTGATGGTTTCCATGGTGATACGGAGATAGGTCCAGAGTGTCGAGTATTTATAGGAGCGGATTCCCAGATGGATGTTTGGCGTATAGAGAATAGACGTTACAGCTACTTCGCCAGTGTATAGGCCCTTTAGAGGACAGCCAAGTTGTATTGACTTACAACTGCTATTGGGCTCGTCCGACAATATGTTATATTCATTTCCTTATTTTTTAGTCATTTTGTACTAGAGATCATTAATGATTGAATATTCAAACCTTCATCTGATCCTTCGAATGAGTGAGTACTTCATGCAGTAATTTGTTCAAGATATTAGCACTAGATTCAATGGCGTATTATTAAAAAAAAGTAAAGACTCAAGAGTTAGTTGAATGAACTTCGTATTCACTTCGATAGACACATTAATTAAGGAGGATCCGCCAGATCTGTACGTATACAAGTTGTGACAATCGGCCAATTCAAAATTATGGTTGCAAAATGGCTGCAAAATCATAGCGGCATGGATAATTGATTGTCCCGCTGTTAAGTTTTAACCCAGGTCCCACAGCCGCATGCTGCATGACCAGCTCAAACGTTTCTTGGATCCTGATTCCTGAATCACTCATGAGTCATCATCACTGATTCCAATTTCCACCTACCTGTTTAAAAGTTTAACAGATGTCTTATATTTTATTTTCTTAATTCTAATTTCTGATAGTGATTCCCATTGTCCGCGGAGATAAAGTTCAGTTCCATTCCCTTTGGGAAGTTTTAACTTGTTGCTCGTGAGTAGGGACCGTGGGGTGAATCGTGACTCGTGATGTATATATACTTCCAGTCGCATTGTTGATTTGAATCCGGCTACACTGTCTCTTTATGTACAGTCGCCTTAATTAGAAGATCCCGTAGGCTCTCTGGTTGTTAAAATCTTCTAAAGACGGCTATTTAACTAACATAAACAGGCAGTGTGGGATAATAGACAGAGCAAAAATTTACAGGACAGGGACAGTAGCAAATGGATAAACAGGAAGAGTTTTCAAAATAGGAGTTCAGCCGCATGCAATATCCTGCACAATAATAAAAACAAGCTTTTTTCCATTTTAATTTTTGGGCTAAGCCGAGACTTGAAACTTGAATGTTGAGATTTGTCGGAACTTGGAAGATGGAAACACAATTAACCACGTCGTACAAGTTTATAGCTTACTGATTCCATAATTTTCAAGTCTCAAGTTCCAAGTTCCAACCGACGACGGCTAGCGGTGAGTGAACACTGAGGAGGCTTTTAATCAACGCCAATTTCCTGGGTAGACATGAATCATGATCATATTGGGAAGTGCATAGCGTTATACCACCAGTATCTTGTAAGTAGTACGTACTTAAGTACTGTCGAAACCAAACTGGGGCATCTAGTACTATTCTTCTATATCAAGAACAAACAATTACTTAACAACGCTGCTGTAAAACTTAGTGTTTACTACTAAGTCGACAGCTGTCTTCTTAATTACCCTTGGATCTTGAGTCTTGAGTCTTGACTTGCAAATTGCAAGTTGCTGCGAATGGCCCACGGGTTATAAATTAGAAAATCATAAGTTCATAACTCACAATTTTGCTGCAGACGTTGAACAGTGAACGACGTTATAATTTATTATAAATCCTGGAAAAATAACTCATTTTATTTGCGGCTTGCCTAAGAAAAAAAAACCCATTTATATAAATCAACTTGTTCCCAAGTCCCAACCGAAAAACTTTTTTCCACTTTTTAAAAACGAAGAGCAAAGTTATGAATCAGTTATTCTCTAATCATCAAATATTGAAGAACAAATACACTGGAATCTGTATATAAATTCACGTCAACGCTATCATCGAACTAGGTTAATTCATTCCCCAATTATCTAGCAATACTTAATGGTATCTATTCGATTCATCAATCAAAACCATCATCTTCAACATTGAAGAGAATTTATGACAGACTATTCATTTCAAGCATATAAATTAATGGGCCAAAAAGCCCAACGTCGCTAGATCTGAACAAACTTCAACAAGAATAGTGAAAAGTATAAAAATGTCAAGTCAAACAGTACCAACAAAGAAAATATCTTTCTATCAACTTGAATCACCAGTCCAGGAACAAAATAACAGTTCGACAAACCAAATTATTCCAGGGGCCGCTCAATCCAGGAGACACTCAACTAATGAGATTATTGGTAGTGATCAAGGTCCTTTCCGAAGATTATCAAAAGCATCGACTATCGACAATGACGTTGATTCTCATGCTTCAAACGATTCAAACCAGACAGAAGAGGATGTTTGGCTCCCCTTAGATCAAGAACGTGTCAGAGTTAAAGGTGTTGATTACGGTTTGATTGAAGAGTTCATTAAAAACTCAAAGGAAGAAGATGCAGTTATCAATCCTCAAAGAGATATAGGTCCAAATCACACTGTCCCGGTTGATGAAGGTGGTAATCCAATTACATCCATACTTTCTCTGGGGAATAATAGAAACTCAGCGAAAGTTAAGCCTAAGTTTAAATTGAGGAATCCATACAAGATATTCAAAAAAATGAACAAAAAAGATGGTCATGATGATATCAACTCTATTTCTTCTGCTGACAGCGGCTCAATAAACTCTGTGAAATTTGGTTCTACTAGAATACAGCAGGACTCCCCACCAGACAGATTCAGTTTCTTTTCATCTGATTCTGATGAAACTATTCATACTTCAAATATCCCTTCATTATGTGAAGAGTCCGGCAAGACTGTACGTGAGTTATTTGGCAGTTCCGATAGTCCATGGTGGTTGGATTGCAGCTGCCCAACAGACGCTGAAATGAAAATGCTAACCAAGGCATTCAATATTCATCCACTTACATCTGAAGATATCAGAATGCAAGAAACCCGTGAAAAGTTTGAGTTATTTAAAGATTATTACTTCATTTGTATTCATTCATTCAATCCAGATGAAGAATCTGAAGACTTCTTAGAGCCAATTAACGTTTATGCAGTTGTATTTAAAGAAGGGATGTTGACTTTCCATTCGACTCCACTTTCCCATCCAGCAAATGTTAGAAGAAGAGTACGTCAATTGAAGGATTATATCCATATCACTGCAGATTGGTTATGTTATGCCATGATTGATGATATTACTGATAGTTTTGCTCCCTTTATATCTGAGATTGAGTTTGATTCTGATTTGATTGAAGATTCTGTATTGATTTCAAGAGGGTTAGATTTCAGTAATATGTTACAAAAAATTGGTGAATCAAGAAGAAAATCAATGGCTCTTATGAGATTATTATCTGGTAAAGCTGATGTCGTCAAGATATTTGCTAAGAGATGTCAAGATGTTGATTCGGAGACATCCTATCAGCAATCTAATTCAGAATTTTTCAATCCAACGTCTTCAAACCAACCATCATCCAGTGATCCTCAATCTTATTTCTCAAATAAGAATGGTGTAAATTCATCACATAGAGTTCAACCAAGAGCTGAAATTGCATTATATCTTGGTGATATTCAAGATCATGTTGTTACAATGCATCAAAATTTATTAGCTCATGAAAAAATCTTGGGAAGAAGTCACGCAAACTATTTAGCACAATTACAAGTTGAATCATTTAATTCAAATAATATGGTCACTGATATGTTATCTAAAGTCACTCTAATCGGTACGATGTTTGTCCCATTGAATCTCGTTACCGGTTTATTCGGGATGAATGTCAAGGTTCCTGGAAAAACTGTTGGAAACCTTCATTGGTTCTTTTGGATTATTGGTCTTATGGGGATAGCGATTATAGTTTGTTTGGTTTTTGGTAATATGTGGTTGAAAAAACTGCAGTTATCCGCTGCGCCAAATGGGGAGTCTTCAAAGTTGTCTATTAGGAACATCGCTTTCAAGGCAAGGAAACCTTTCATTTCCCAGAAGTCAACTGTTAGTTTTACTAGCAAATATAATCGCTATGAAGTTTAGGATTGATGAAGTTTCTTTTTCATGTTTTACGTACTGTTCTATATAATAAAAGTTTCGATTTAGTTTTTGGAATATAGACTCTAGCCACATCTAAAGCCAATGATCAGTATCTAAATTCTAATGAAGATGTCCGTAATTAAACGTGGAAAAAGGATGAAAAATAATATCATAATATTTTTCAGCCGTGTTAAACTTTACATCTACATTTATGTTCCTTCATGTGTCCGGATCTTGGAACCAGATTGAGTTTCTGCACTATTGAAAAGATTAGAAAGCATATCGAAAAAACCTGACTCCAGAATTTCAATTTTCTATCTCATGCCGCCTGCGACCAAGTTAACAGTGGCAACTACAGTTTGTGCTTTGAGTTCTCCTTGAATCTTTTGAAAATCGTGCTTTCCTCTATCCTTTTTTTTAGTCTTACACAATACAGCCTGCAGATAACAGTAATTGAATACACGTGACAAAATTGGAAATTCGCGAAGATTGAGATTGCACCAAGTTGTGAACAAATTAAACAAATGAAGTCAGCATGATCCTGGCTATTGTGTTGATACTTGACTCAATAGTTTATCAGGAGGGTAGTTCAGCAACTTCCATGGGAAGTCACACATAACATCACCATAATCACCCGTTCATAGAATATTAGCTACTATCCACTCATTCAATAATGATTAAAAGAAATTCGTCGTTAAACCAATCAACAAAGCAGTCCAACTCCCAATTACGTCCTATAATCACGAACTATGAAGATGTCCAATTCTCTGATGTTTCCCAATCAACCAACGTATCTATGACTTTAAACAATCGAGTTCCTCAAAGAAGAGAAAGTTATAAGAAACCATATTCATCAATCAGTGGTAGAAATCAAATATCATCAGGTATAAGTGATAGATTGCAATTCTTTGATAATAAGCCATCCACACCTTCACCACATTCGCATCTTAAAAATTCGTCTATTACAAGTGACTTGAGTATAGTTAGTACTATAGGGAATCTTAATATTCACAACCAACATCGCCAATCACCATCTATAAATTCAATCAATTCACCTTCAATAAGACACCAGTCTCAATTAGCCAGATCAAACGACCTACTTTCATTCGAGAGGGAATTAAACTCATTAATTATCAGTGCCAATATTACAGAGAGTCAAAAAAATGCAATTGCAGAGACTTTGAGTGCAGTATTTGATTTATTTCAAACACCGATACACTCCGATGATAATTTATCCAACGTATCCACACCTAATAAGAGTAGTCAATCAGGGAAGCAACAGGTTACCTTGATAGACGCAGCATCGGTGCCATTATACAACCGGATGCAATTATTGATCACTTCAATAACGTCGTTAATTATGAATCTTTCAGATGATAACAGTATCGATTCCACCAATAATACCACTATGGATCAAATAAATTCGCAATTACAAAAGGAGATAAGTCATAGCAGGGGCAAAGAAAGAACTTTCAATCCAATGGGTCATCATATCAATAAATCAAATATTTCTATAAATGGATTATCTGAAAATTATCTTCAGGATAAATCCATCGATTCTGATGAATTTGACGATGAGAATAATGAAGAAGGGGAGATATATAGATCTCAGTCAAATGAACTGAGATATTCTTTTTTAACACCGATAAGGAATAAGAATCTAAACATTGAAAATCAATTCAGAAGAAAATCAGTTGATCATTCAGTCCCACCATTACCAATAATGGAATCATTAGGTCGAACAAGATCAAATACATACACACAACAGCAGCAGCAACAACAACATGTTAAAAATGAAAGGCCAACGTCGTTATATAGTTTGAGGAACTCAAGCACGCCAACAGTATCTAGAAATAGTCCAAATGTTTTACCTAGACAGCTTTATTCATATAATAATCATAATTCAATACAAATGCAAAACCGAAATAACGAAGAGATGAAATTGAGAAGTCTAAATCTTGGAGGAGGGAATAAGAGACATTCAATGAGATTTTAATTAAATAGAAAGAGAAGAGCACGAAAAGGTACGAATAGATAGTAATAATTAATAGTATTATATATATACAAGATAATCTTTAGCCTTGATGTAGATTTAATGAAATGATGAAATTGAATGAAATTAGTTTTCTTATTCAAGAGAAATTTTAGCACCTAATAATTCTAAAGCAGTCTTCATCTTTTCAGCATCTTCTTTTGAAAGATTTTCTTTTAATAATTTTGGAGCACTTTCAACAAATTTCTTTGAATCAACTAAAGATAAACCTAATAAAGATTTAACTTCTTTAATAATCTTTGGTTTAGTTTTTGGATCGAAGGATTCCAATTTAACAGCAAAGATGGTTTTTTCAATAACTTCTTCTTTGACTTCTTCTTCAACAGCAGCAGCTGGAGCTGGGGCTGAACCAGATGATGCAAATGAAATATCTGAAATATTTAATCTTATCTTTAATTCTGAAACTAAAGATGAAGTTTCCAATAAAGTTAATTCAGAAATTTGATCAACTATATTTGAAATTTTTGGAGCAACCACTGCTGAAGCTGTTGAATTCAAACGAATGAATGTATTTGATCTATACTTATTAGTATCCCTTCCAATAATGCTTTCGGTAACGCAATCTATTATGAGAAATATTTGACGGCAGTATCAAATCATACATACCTTCTTGGGACGGCTCTAAAGGCACGGACAGTAGGACGTAATAAAGACATATTCAGATAGCAATTAAATAGTTCTAATCGATCTAATTACATAGGTTGGTTTTCAGGTTGAAAAACTTTGAAAAACTGGAAGATTTGGTAAAATCAACACCGCATATCGAAAACGGATGTTGTGCGATATAAGCTGAGTTTTCGAAATTTTATTCACTATTTTATGAATTTAAAGATTGTAAAACAGAGATAGAGTTGATCGTTGATTCATTTGATTGTTATAAGGAAAATATGGCTTCGTTCAGGTTTTGTGCAGAATGGTAAGTGCTCGTCTGTGTTTGCTTGAGGACGTTTAAATGGGACTGACGTTGATTGAAATTGACTAGGTTTCTGATGGCGATAAACAACGAAACAAAGATGCAAAACTGAGAGAGAATACTAACATAACAGTAACAACATGTTGTATCCAAAGGAGGACAAAGACAAGATGAGATTATTGTATTCTTGCAGAAATTGTGACTACACCGAATTGGCAGAGAACGCTAAAGTGTATAGACACGAACTTATGACCAATATTGGTGAGACTGCTGGTGTTGTGCAAGATATTGGGAACGATCCAACGTTGCCGCGTTCCAACAAAGAGTGTCCCAACTGTTTCAACAATGATTGTGTGTTTTTCCAGTCGCAACAGAGAAGAAAGGACACCAGTATGATTTTGTTTTATGTTTGTTTGGAGTGTAAAAAGGTGTTTCGATCGTGATAGTGGGCGGCTAATTAGAATATCGTGTATATTAGTTTTGTTATAGCATTTTGTATATTAAAACTTGGTTGTAGGTTCAAGTTGCCTCTGATTTCTTGCTATATAAATTTGAAATTAGACGCCAAGACAAAGATATGGCACCCACTTCCAAGTCCCAAGTGATGAGACCATTTAATTGCAAAGGGGTGAATGAGAGAGCATCTCGATTTAATGTTCGAAGAGACTGAAAAATCAAAAATTGATAGAAAGAGGGGTGCCATTAAGCGCCCGTCCGTTTTGCGCTGAGCACGTCACTCACATTTTACAATTTTCTTGCTGAATTTGTTGCATTTCTTGCTTGAATCAAAAGGGAACCAAGACAAAAACCAGGCTGACATTTGTTTTAATTGCAACAATTTTTTATTTCTTTTCTTCTTTCGTTGATAAACGCCCCGTTACCTCAATTATCAATGCCAAATGCCAAAGATATCTCGATTCTCCATAAGTATTAAATACTAAAAGACAATATTGATCCATTCATCCTCGGACTCCACAATCGATCATATCTAAGAATTGATGATAGCTCATCAGCGCAACTCTCGTGAGTCGCGAATAGTGATTTATAAAAGTTGAGCGGCTAAACATTTTTATTCAGTCAAATTAGTTGAAAGCCTAAAGGATAAATCACTAATCACCAGTGACCAGTGACCACCCGATCTATCATTTGCAAGTTATGATTTCGTCACCGAGCGGTTCAATTTCCAAAACTGCCACTTCAAAATTGGTCAGTCGCTCTTAAAAACAATAAAAAATGGTTACCCCGATTTTGAAAAGAGGCCCCTTGACATTTGTACAATCGAAAATTTCACTTTAAGATGCGCCAATTTGGCACCCCACCTTCACAAACTCAAATCTCCAATCTCGAAAATTATATATAAACAAATCAGATTCCGCTGCAAATCTCTTAAGTACAATATACACAAGTATAAAAATTATTCATTACCCAAATTTTTCATTTATACGACTATCAAGGTCCAAGAATCGGGCCAAAGTTAAATATTACCCCTATCAAAGAGTCTATTCCATAATAAAAGCTATGAAATGGCTTTGCTCGCAAATTTACCGTTCTTCGACAATAGGTCTGATATCAAACCATGGCTTCAAGATCAATTAATGGCAAAAGGCATCAATATAGTTATAGAAAGATCAGATGACACCAAGATAGTATTTAAATGTAAATCGGACTTGATCAAGAGGAGAAAAATGAATATAAGTTCTCTTCAAAATAAAGATACCGATAAAGATGATAATGATGGTAATGATGGTAATGATGGCTCCGTCTCTAAAAAGAGAAGAAAAGATTTAAATTCCTGTCCTTTCAGAATAAGAGCCAATTATTCACTTAGAGCTAAAAAATGGTCTATTGTGATTGTTAATGATGCTCATAATCATAGTTTAAATTTCCAGAATAATGAATTCAATACTTTAGTAAAGAAAATTAACTTACATGATTTGAATAATGAAACGGAATCAAACACAAGTTCAAATTTAAACTCAAGAAATAACTCAAACACACATACAAATTCGTCAAACCAAGATTCAAATACAAATTCACATGTAAATTTATTAAATGATGATAACCAAGGTAATTACATTAATAATTGTCAGAATAATTCGCAAAATATATCCTCACAACCGCAATCTCATTCAATAATGTCGCAATTGAATTCAAAAAGAAGTATCAGTCATAACGATATAAGATCCAGTTCAAATTTAAATTCCAATTCGAATTCAAACTATAACTATACGAATAGTAATAGTCAGAGAAAGCTAAACCTAAGTTTAAAGCCCCCAAAGGGACAGCCACAATCACCGAATGTTATGAATTTGATTGATCCGATAGATCATACTCCACCAAAGAGGTCAACAGACGTGTCAGATTTCCAGATAAACTCAATTGAAAAAAAGTTACATAATATACTTAACGAGTTTACAAGTAATAACATGAGTTTAAACAATAATGAAAAATATCGAGTGCTAAATAAGATCTTGGAATTTTCAGAAAAGAAGATAAATACAAGTATAGCGTTATCGCCCACATTAAATAATATTGAACTTGATATAAATAATAATCTAAATTCTCAAAATACAACAACAACTGAATTATTCAATAATTATATATTACCACCTTCTCAGCAACTGCAACAACCTTCATTACCTTCTTTCAATTCGATTCAAAATCAATTACCTTCACCTACATCAGCTACTACTACTACAAATTTATTCTCAAATGTAAATTCATCCAATTCAAATAACAATAAAAATTATGGATTATTCAATTCAAATTATCAATCTTTGAGTGGGTTAAATTTAATTTTGAATAATTCCAACTCAAGTCTAGGTACCAATATTCACTCCAATAATAATTCGTTTTTTTAACCTCTGGTTAGTGTTAATAATGTCAATTTTGTTACAATATATAGTGATCTTAAAAATATTCAATTCAATTCTCACTGGTGATATACGTGCTTATTATATAATTTTAGAAATTTTTTCACAAATAGATACCACCTCTTCATCGAAGTATCTTTTCCCAACAATTTGTAAACTTATAGCTGCACCTTTAAACTTATCAGCTTCGTATAAACCATATTCATACTCTTCGTATTTATTTCTTGTCTCGTAAGATTCATCTTTAACATCAACAGATGGGTCTTGAAATAACCCGGTTGGGAAAACAACACTTGGCATATCTAAATAATTGAACATTGAACAATAATTCCAATATTTTAATGTATCTGGCACTGGAGCAACACCAGCATAAACTGGCGATATAATATAATCAATACCTTCACGTTGCATAATAGATAAATAGTAATCTCTCAATTGGTCTCTCTTGGTGTTGATGTCATATAATTCTGGAACAGTAACGAATTCTGAAGTTGGATTCATTGACAATGCCCATTCTGATAATTTAACTACTGGTTCACCAGATTTTTTTAAATTTGATTTTTGGCCCAAATTACCATCTGAGGCGTATGCTTGTAAAGTCTGAATCCAAATTTCTTCACTCTTGTATGGGATAAATTTCACTGTCTTAACTCCTGCTGCATTTAATTTATCATTAACGTGTTTCAATCCTCTTTCAATTGGTGGATGAGGACGAACTATATCGTCATCATAGAGTATACCAATAGTTAAACCTTCAAGACTAGTTTCAACGTTCCTCCAAGGCATCGGAATAACAGAAGTATCATCTTCCCATGGTTTCATATCAAGGTATGCCTTCATGAAAAGATTAACATCTTCAATATTCTTACATAACGGACCAATAGACCAATCCACAGTCTGTTGACCACTCCCGGCGCAGAGACACCCTTTCATAGAAAGCCTCTTGCATGTTGGTCTAAACCCAAATATCCCACCTGAAAAAGCGGCTGGTGCTCTGATACTTCCTCCAACGTCTGTACCGACACCGATTGGCGACCCACCCATTCCAACACAGGCACCTTCTCCACTAGAAGATCCACCTGAACTTAATGAAGTATTATATGGATTAGCTGTTCTTCCAGTTATATTATTTGTAGAGTCTTCGTGCATCAATGTTTGTGGTTCAGAGGTACGTATGTAGAATATAGCACCTGCTTGCTTTAACACTTTGGCAGTGAGAGCATCGTCAGTGGAGACGTTATCAAGATTACCAACGAAGGATCCATGAGTAATGCGGTCTTTAAGAGCTATATGCTCTTTTAAAGAGATGGGTAATCCGTGTAGTGGACCCACAGTTTTGCCTGTCTTTGCCAAAATTTCATCTAATTCTTGAGCTCTGGCTAAAGCATCTTCAGTTAAGAACTCCATGGCGCAATGGGTCAATTGATGAGCTAAAGTTGCCCTTTTGATAAACGAAGTTAATACTTCGACAGCGGTTAATTTACCTGAAGATATTTCATCAACTAGTTTAACAGCAGAAGAATCTGTGATCTCGATATCTTTCTTAGATAAGACTTTATATGGGACTTCAGTTGCATTGAATTGAATATCTAATGATTCTGGGACTAAGTTTTTTGGAGCGAGGTATTCTTTGATTATACTCTTGTCAAGCCTTTCACGGTATGCTACCACTTTTGGTAACCATTCTTTCTCATATCTGGCTGCATCACTTGTGTTATTGATAAAAGTACTCATTATTTAAATATATATCTCACTATCTTTGAAAATGCCATTACTCATGAGACATAGATCTGTCTTCTGGGGTCCATCCTCTTTAAGTACTAATGGAATA
The DNA here is from genome assembly GCA_030575015.1 of Cephaloascus albidus. Taxonomy (NCBI): domain Eukaryota; kingdom Fungi; phylum Ascomycota; class Pichiomycetes; order Serinales; family Cephaloascaceae; genus Cephaloascus; species Cephaloascus albidus. The sequence continues at coordinate 48,732 of JAJMGN010000232.1, read as the reverse complement.
TCAATTCAGATATATGATAATGACAAATCAACGTAGTCTCTCATCCAATCGCAGTGCTTAAACGTGTAAGATGCAAAACTGATAGTGATTATCGGGTTTCTTTATCTGAATTGATTGATGGTGCCGGCGCCCGATAGAAATTATTAGCGATTCGATCGAACCGATATCGCTCGACGTGGGGGTGGTGGGTTCTTCGAATCTGCTGGGCCAAGGAATCATGATTCATGATGGGTACTGTTACTCTGTACAGTTTAAACTTTAGACATGATGAATGGCTCTGCGCTCTGGGATCTGGTTACATTGAAGTTTCGTAGACGATTCTTTCGAAAGTAAGGAAAATGACAGCCTGTTCATCTATCAGATCATTATCAGCGACTCCGAGTGAGCACTGAGGATTGAAGAATAAGAGAACGTACGATTTTCAGTTACAACGGATTAGGAATCTAGGATTGTCGATCTCCCGGTATGAAGAATCAAGATTCGATAATCTCTATATATATAATTTAATTGAAAAGGTTAGTGAATTGCCACGGGATTGATATAACTTTAAACTAGACTATAGAATCCAGATGTTTCGCCAGTCTAGGCATTGAACACTTTATTGTATCAAATTTTCAAATTCAAACTTCAGTGGTACAATATGTAAATAATCTGAATATTAAATCATGGACCACAAAAGATCAAGGGTTCAGGCAATGGTCACGACTCACGAGCCAATAATTGGACCAGGAATAGATTACTATATAATTAAATACAAATAAAATCTATCTTAGAAGAGCCAATTAATTAGCACCAAGTTTTCTCTTACGTTGAACAAACCTCCAATACCTATAACTAGTTCTTTTTCTCCAACACTCTCCAGTTTTGGCCATCAGGTAAGCACATACAGTACAAGCAAGTATCATAAACAAACCGGGCATAAACGAAACACTTCCTGTAACAAAGCTCTGAACTGATGGTGAGATAATAGAAGTAGTAAAGTAAGTAATCAAGTTACGAATCACGATAACCGCGACCAAGGCTCCAGAACCCATCTCCCGATACGAATCAAGCACATAAACAACTGAAATCGTACACCCCAAGACACTAAAAGTGCCCAACACACTGATACCATAAACATAGGAATACCAGTGATTCTTAGTGATGAAGCCTAAGACAATAAAGGGTAAGAATCCAACTGAAGTAAAAAAGACAAAGAACAACAAAATCCGAATACCATCTTCAGCTTGAGTGATACCATCTTTGCGACGACCCACCAACACTTTTAAATTCTTCAAGAGTGAGTAGCAGAAGGAATAATCTTTGGATGAAAGAAATATCAGGAATATGTAAGTTGCCAATCTAGCTGATAGAATGAATTTGGGATAGACGGATGATTCCAGTGCACTTTCGATAGCGTTGACGACAACGAAGACCATGGATGAAAGACCGTAGAAGACACCAGCTGCTATGACAGTTGGAAATATTGCCATTTTGAACGGCTCAGTTATGTAGTAAAATAATAAAAACTTACTGGAGGGTTTTTCTTCAATATTGCCATTTTTACGATTCCGAGCTTCAACGTCTTCATACAGCTCATACTTTGGTGGCTGTTCAAGTTCAGTCAGACCGGATTTAAGTTGAGAGTCAACTTCTTCATCAACATCAGGTATAGAAGTGGGAGCCCTCTGAAAATTGGTTTCTTCCATAAAGAATAATACGATCACAGAACTAGCGACACCACAAATAGTGAAAAATAACAGCAACGATTGGAATTGTTTTTCACTCTTGATATGTGCTATCACTGCAGGGGATATAAAGTTGAAAATAAATAAGTAAAAAGCATAGATATTGATCCATGGTACTTTTTCATGCTCAAAAAAAATATCTGAGATGGTAATCATAGGTAAAAACTCCATAGGAGCGGCAAGTAAACCCTGAATCACACTAAAAATACCACTTCCACTATTCGAACCAGAGATAATTGACCACATTGATAACACAGGCATAGCGATTATCGAAAACAAATATACTGGTTTCTTACCGAATTGAAGAGCTAACGGATGGAATATCAAGCATCCAAGACTAGATAAAAGAAACATATCACCAGATCCGCGATAAAAGTCAGCTCGAGTGCCAGATTTACCAGTTGGCGTAGAAAGGGTGGCATTGGAAATGATACTCACACCGCACGTATAAACAGCCAAACAAACCAAAGTCATCATTTTTTTGGTATGAGACCAGTTCAAAGGATCTTTTGGATCATTAGATGGAGTTGGTATAAGGATAACGTCTTTATAGTTTTCTGTAGCGGCATGAGGTTCATCCATTGTACCTTCAGTGTCAACTAAATGGATGGTACCTGGAACTGGTTGATAATCTATGGCATCCATCCTTTTGATAAAATTAAATTTTTTACGATATTGACGTTTCTAGCACTATAAGACTCGGTTGAAAATAGGATACACCGTTCCAGATAAATTGCAGTGATAATATTAGCAGAGATTTATGAGGAACCTGTATTTATGGCTCTATTTATGGCTATATTTAATACCTGAGTAAAATGTGATCATACCGTACGTGATGCAAAAAAAAGCCCCTTAGTTATCAAGTCAGGTGATCTAGCGCATGGGCTTATAACCGGGAATAAATATTTGCAGCCAAAATTATATATGGGAGCTCTAGTCGCGTACTTCATAATCAGTTCAGTATATATTGCTCAATACTCAATCAATGATGTCGATATTAAAGAGTTTTATTGCTAAACTAAACAAATAAATATAACAGACTTATAAGTATAATATTTAAAGTCTCAATTAGCAAGGCTGACAGTCTACGACGCCAGGTACGTTACGTCGTCATTAATTATATACAGGGCCGCGTATATAACGTTCGTATGCATTATACTATGTAATTATTACGCCCAATGATCAAATTTTAATATATTAAATATTAAATATTAGTGTTATTATAATATATTATACTGCAGAATTAGTATGTCCTAGTGAGGAGCACCAATGTTTCTCTTATGTTCGATAAACCTCCAATATCTAGCTTTGGTTCTATTTCTCCAATAAGGACCTGTTAAAATCATTAGATAAAATGAACCAATACAACTAAGTGCAATGAAACAAGCAGCAATGAATGTGTTTTGGTAACCAGTGTTTGAAATCCATGGATTGATACCATATCCAATAGCAAAACTAATCAAATTACGAATCACAATAACTGTAGCCATAGCACCACAACTCATCTCCTTGTATGAATCAACAACATAAGTAACTGAAGCACTACACCCCAAAATACCACAACCACCCAATAAACCCATTCCAACCACTAAGCCAAACCAGTGAACTTCATGGTATGCACCAACACCCCAAAGGATCAAAGAAGCTGGAGCAATAACTGTATACACAGCTAAAACCCATAATCTATCTTCAGCATAAGATATACCATTACGCTTACGAGCAAGCGTAACTTTGAAATAATCTGCCAACCAACCAGAAACAAAATACAATATCAATGAGAAGAGAACTGGTGAAATATAAGCTAACCCACACATTGAAGGAGCAAAGTTATAAGGTGGAGCCGATAATACAGCACTTTCTGTAGCATTCAAGATATTGAAGAACATCAAGGATATGCCGTATAAGGCACCAGCCCACAAGACCGATGGGAATGTAGCCATCAAGAATGGTTGTGTCATATAGTAAGGTAACAAAAACTTCTCATAGTGTGGTTTGATGGACATCTTTTGCCAGAAAGTTTTGGTTACGGCATTTGAAAAATCACGTCTTCCGCCAATGACAACTTCAGTTTCATTATCTAAGTTTTCATTTTGAGATAAAATAGGTTCAATATTATCAGCTTTGGTTTCAGCTTCAATTTTCACGTGTTCAGCTGATGAGTCGTCAGCAGAATCAACTGTTATAACTCTGTGGAAATTGGTTTCCTCCATAAAGAATAGTAAAAACACAAAACAAACAGCACCCCAGATGGCGCACCAAAACATAACCCATTCCCATGATTGACCATCCGAGATAAAACCAGCAACTAATGGAGCAATGAAATTAGAAACAAGTAAGGAAACAGCATAAATACCCATCCAAGTACCTCTCTCATGTTCAAAGAAAATATCTGAGATTGTGATTTCTGGTAAAGATTCAATGGGGGCACCAAGCAAACCCTGAAGGATTTTACTTCCAATCCAGTCACCATTGGATTTAGAATAAGGAGCCCAGACACAAATTAAAGCTGTAGCTAACATTGAAAATAAATATACCGGTCTTTTACCAAATTGAAGCGCCAATGGTTGAAAAAGCAAACACCCAAGACCAAAGAAAAGAAACATATAACCAGTACCATGATTAAGATCAGCAATTGAAATATTGGCCTTCTCAGAAATTGGAGTCAAGACCGAATAAATAGCAGCCGAAGGAATACCAACACCAAATGTGAAAACAACCATACAGAACACACTCATCATCTTTCTTCTATGAGACCAGTTTAAAGGATCATCTGGGTCATCACTAGGCGTTGGTATAAGGACAATCTCTCTGTTCTTACCATTGGCATGAGATGCCTTCATTGTACCATCGAGATCAACTAAATGGTTGGTACCTGGGACGAGATCATAATCTATAGCACCCATTGTATTGTGTATTTCTGGACTTGTAAATATTTCAGACAAACTAATTAATCGCAATCTGCTTACTTAGCTCAAGATGAATCCACCTGAACTAAAGAGTTGCAATTGTATTTATATGTCTACAGTTGTTCAGCCCTATCTTCTTTCTTGAATTCGTTCAAAGTAGAAAAGTAAAAGTATCATTATCTGAATTTCCTCTTTGGGACGCTAACCGCGACTGATAAGGATACGTATCTCGATAAGAGAGGTTTTGAACATTTGACACTTGGAATATAATTCGGAAACTACTTATTTCCACCCCAAAAAAAAAATTAGACCCTTATTTGCAAGTATTGCTTGGCTGTAGCCTGTTATATCTTTGTTAATTAAGAGATTACAAAAGATAAGTTTAACGTCGCGACGTAGATACCAAATATATTGTTCTTTTGGGGAATATCCCGCCATCAGCAAGCTAGTTATATATATTTGAATTGATCAATATAATATAGTTCCACACTGTACATTACAATTCATTATATACATTTATTATAATAAATTATACTCTAGCTGCGTTTGATCTAATTAATTTGTTAGTTAATAATTATATGATATTCAAGAGACCGGTTCCATTACGAATAATTAATTAAATAATATCAGATATTACTTATGATGAATATTAAATATTGTCAGTACTTAATTATTAGAGCGCTGACGTTTATAATATAAATATTATATAAATTATAAGCAGATCTTTGTCTATTAAATATATAAAGGATAAAAGTTAAAGTCCTCCATCCATACATAATACTCAAGCATTGATTTCTTCTAAAGATTCTCTATCAAGCAAAATATCACATCCTTTCCCATGCAGGCCCCAAGCTTTATCGAAGAATCCTAATATGCTTTTGCAAAATTGCACATGAAGAGCATCTCCAAGATCGTTGCAACGTTGTTTGAAAAAAATCTGATGCTCTTCTTCAACAGCACACGCGCCAGCAACAACTAATATCCAACCACTAATGGCATTAGAGAAATGTTGTGCAGGAATTTTGCTCAAGTCTTCATATATTTTCGAAACACTTTCTTGTATAATCCCATCATTCGTCTTGATATATGGATGGATTGTCTTTCTCAATAGTATTTTCGATGCTTTGGCTATACATGCAGCAACCAATAGACTGTAACTCAAACTTTTATAGTCTCTGTAACTCACTTTACTTTCAACTTCGGGAGATAAATGCGGGGGCACATAAGCACAAGCTGTTTTATATAATGATTCTGCAATTTTGAGACAGTTGTCAGATAAAGGGATATCGAGTCTTGACAACCACGAAGCCTTGGCAGCAATCTCAAAAGCACCAATTCCAGCACCTAACACAGAGTTATTCATCCAAACAGTAGGACAATTATAAATTGGTTTTTCTAAGAAATATTTAAACTCTTCGAAAATCTGAAATGGCGATGGTAAATTTCTTAGATCTGATTCCTCACATAACAACAATGACACTGAATAATTATAAATCACGCTCTCCACTAACGTTTTCTCTGTTGGCGTTATATCAGCAGCTTCTAATTTGAAGTGTTCGCTGTTGTCTCCATTATTAATACAGTTCAGCTGACGTACACTTTCATTATGATATAACAGCAACGAGTTCACCAAATTACCTTCAGTTTTATGAGTGTGTTCTATACGGCCTTCTTCCAAAAAATCGGTGAATGAGAAACAATTTCTGTCATGTAGTTGTATTTCCTCAAGTTCTTGCTCAAACATTCTCTGAGCTTTTCTCTTCTCCTGTCGTCTTCTTATGATTTTGAAAGAAGCTGCTAAATGCCTTGCACTCTTGGATGCATTCGCACCAAAACATTTTTCTCTCAAACACAAACATTGAACAGCAACAAATAACCAATCCTCAGAACCATCAGCTCTCCCAGATTCAAGCTCATCTTTAATCATCTTGACCAAATTGAAATATTTCTGTTGACTAATAGTCTTGAATTCAGGCTTCTTCCAAGCCAAATAAGCAGCTGCACATGTATAGAAAACTTCTCTCAAAACTTCACTTGTAGCTCCAGGTGGTACAAAGATTGCTTCTGGTGTAAGTTTGGGATGAGTCAATTGTGGTGATACGGAAGGGATGAATTGAGTGACAAAAATATGATATAAGAAGGCAGATTCAGGAGATAATGAAACTTTTGGGATCCATGTGCTGAATGCTGTTAATTTTGAGCTGGTATCTGTTATTGAATACGAATTATCAAACATGGAGAATAAGGGACAGCCAATTGGTTCCTGCTGAAAGACTTCGGTAGATATCTGTAGGTTATTTCTATTAATATCACTATAATCATTGTAGACGTAAGCGGAGTCTTCTTTTTGAGTTGATGTCTTTTTTTCCAAATCAATTTCAGAGTAAGTCCAAACTTCTTCTAAAGATTCGTTTTCTTCAGGCTTTGGTGAACTCTTATTGGAATCTGTCCTATATGAATGTGCCATTGTTACAATGAAATCATCCAGATCATGTTTAGGGAAACATTGTCTATATTCAGGCCAATTACAAACCAAAAAGTTTTTTTCACAACCAGAACATTTGGGATATGATTCATCACATTTCTTCTTACGTTTACGACCTATAATATAATTAGTAATTATCAGGTAAAACTAGAGTAAATCTTTGATTATTATACGTACATGTAAAACAACCGTTTCTTGATCTTTTTTTCACCTCTCTTGAGTTCGATTTCTCTATGCCTGATGATGACTTAAAGGTTGTATATTTTTTCTTCCCTGCTTCTGGTCTATAAGACACAAATTTGAACTGTTGGATATCCATTGTTACTAGATCTTTTATATTGATTGATATTTGAAATTTATTTCAGTGATTTTGGACTAATTAATGTTGACGCTTACAATAAATGGTCCAGTTTCTAACTCCGTATCCTTAGCTTTTTGATGTAGTTTATATATATTGATGGATTCAAACGTCACAGCTCACAAGTGTCAACTTTCAAGTATGGATTAGTGAAGGATTAGCAGGTCACCCAGAGTTATACTATCTTCAAAGAAAATCTCCTTGATTTTTGGTTAACAAATGTAAAAAAATTCATTAACTCTTATCTGAAAAGTCCTATTCCGGACAATCTGAGAAATGGGTGGTGAACGTCAAATCTGATGAAAACAGGATTGAAGATGTCCAGATTTAGAAGGTGTGCCAAAAATGTTGCAAATCCGAATCAGTTTTATCATTTTTGATGTTTATTTTGGTTTTGATTATCTTTTCTGCACAGATAAAGTAGAGCTTTTTTTGAGTTTTAATGGTTTGTTGTAGATCTCATTTCTTGGAAACTTGCTATCACTCAAAATAGTAGAAATTAAGTTAAGCGCCTATCTACGACGTATTTTCGGCCTGTGCAAATAATTAGCAAATATTATATTCGATCCGTCCTGCTACTAATTATAGCGCGCCTAGCTTATTATATAGTACTATAGACGTAGTTTTCCCTATGTAATATTAAATTATTCGATCGACAGTACGTTGATTAATTATAATTAGTCTAGCCATGCCGTTGTATAACAATTACTTATAATACTATCTTCAGAAGCGCTGTCAAGACGTTTGGACGAGTACGTCGTAGATGTACCATTATCCTGTGGCCACGCTGTGGTATAACTTACAAGTTACAATCCTCTAGACAAACAATGATGTCTGCATGCAAATATCACGTATATAGGTAATTCAAAGTGATCAGCTATATATAGCTTTGGATCTATATCTAGCGAGTTCTTCCAATTATTTAATTAATATTATTAATTATATATTATCTGCAAGTCGAGTACTTCTCTTCACCTAATTTATATACTCTCCATGTGAAGACACTTTCTTACGGTTTCCAGTTAACTGATTACTGGCTATCCTTCTTAGCTCTTACTTCTGATAGCGAATAGTGAAATGAACTGTCTCAATGAAAATGAGCCGCATTGAAAGACACGGAACGTCGACATTGCCCGAAACAGAGATGTGCTAACCGCGATAACGAATATCAAAAGGGGAATTCATCAGAGCTAACATTCAGTATCTTCCTATCAGATGCCATCTCTCCTATCTCACAATCAAAATGCACTACCAAGATCCAATATAAAATGCTGTTTATCTTCAACATTTCTTTTCATATAGACTTCAGTCATTAGATTTTTGTTTCTATAAAGATCAAAACGCTAACACAAGACAACAGAATATGACTTCCGATAAATTCATAAACAATATCAGTGATCCAGCCAGATATGAAAAAGACTGGTTACCAAAGGTTTTAGCATACCGTGAAAAGCTTGATCAAAGTATTCTCAAAGAGTATCTTGCTCCAAAAGAATTAGTCCCTGAATCCTTAGATGTCCAATTCAACGCTACTGAGATCCCATATAAAGTTTTATCCAAGAAAGATATCGAGATCACAGACTCCTCTGCTGTTAAATTGGTTGCGGAAATGGCTTCAGGTAAATTGACAGCAGTTGAAGTATTAACTGCGTTCGTCAAAAGAGCTACGTTGGCTCATCAATTTACTCATTGCGCCATGGAGTTCTTAGTTGAAGAAGGATTGGCCAGAGCTAAAGAATTAGATGAGATCTTTGCAAAGACAGGAAAGACTGTTGGTCCATTACACGGATTACCCATCTCTTTGAAAGAGCACTTTGGAATGAAAGATCGTGTTACCCATGGTTGTTATGTCGCCTTCATCGAAAATATTCCAAAGAAAGATGCTACCACAATTGAAGTCCTAAGAGAAGCCGGTGCTGTATTTTACATACGTACATCTGAACCACAATCATTAATGCATGAATGCTCAGATAATAACATTACTGGAAGAACAGCTAACCCATATAACACTTCATTAAGTCCAGGTGGTTCATCAAGTGGTGAAGGGGCCTGTATCGCCATGGGTGGATCGCCAATAGGTGTGGGAACTGATATCGGTGGTAGTATCAGAGCACCAGCTGCCTATTCTGGAGGCATGTTTGGCTTCAAACCAACAACTAGAAGAATATCTATGGCGGGTTGTGTATCAGCGGGAGCCGGTCAAGAGACAGTATATTGTGCAATGGGGCCCATAGCTAGAAATGCTGAGGATATCAATTTGTTCATGAAGGCTTATGCGGAGATGGAGCCATGGAAAAAAGATGCTAATATAATTGCGTTACCTTGGAAAGATGTACCAAGTCCAAAACCTAAAGAATTAACTGTTGCTATCATGTATGAAGATGGTGTTGTTCGTCCACATCCTCCAATTGAAAGAGCTTTGAAACACGCTGAAGAGAAATTGATCAAGGCTGGTGTGAATGTTATCAAATGGGAACCACATAGATGTAAAGAAGCATTCGAACAATGTCTCAAGGCTTATACTGCTGATGGTAACTTCCATCAAAAACAGGCTTTAGGAAAATCAGGTGAACCTATCCTTCCTCTCACAGAATTCGCCTTGAGTATGGGTTTAGGTGATGAAGGTATCTCAGTCCATGAGAACCATTTGTTGAATGCCTTTAGAGATGAAATTAGACAAGAGTACCTTGATTTAATGAACGAAAAGAAAGTTGATATCATCTTAAGTCCAACATATGTCGGTACTGCTCCTAGACCCGGGACCATCAAATACTGGAACTACTGCTCATTATGGAATATCTTAGATATGCCAGGGATTGTGTTCCCAACAGGATTGTTCCAAGATCCTTCTATTGATGTGAAGGACTCTTCATACAAGACAAGAAATGAATATGAAGAATATGAATACAACTTATATGAACCTGAATATTTTACAGGTGCTCCTTTAAGTTTGCAATTGACTGGGAGACGTTATGATGATGAAGCTGTTGTAAAAGCTGCTGATATAATCGAAAAAATCGTCTCTGCTGCTTAATTGTTGAATCTGGTGACGCTTGAGCTCTAGTCCACCGTCTCTCTATACTAATTATAAGTTATCAAATCAGCAGATTATATATAAACGTCATAAACTGAAATTACCTTTTTGTAAGCGGCTGCAGTAATTTGATCTCAACGGTATATATATGGAATCGATATACTAACCATAGCCGGGTAACATCACAAAATTTAACCTTCAAATATTTCAATCAAAGTGCAGCTGAAAAGTATTATTTGAAGATCTATAGAAGGAGTGTATTAGTAAGAAAAAGCAGGAGAATGTCATTAAGAAATTTGAGTTTGATCAAAAGTAACTTATCAAATGGGTTTTTGAAGCAAAACTTTATTGTCCAGCAAAAAAGGTTTGCTAGATGTCATGATATCAGATACATCCAATCGGATGCTAAAGATGCAGTCATTGCAAGATACAGAGAGAAACTAGAACAAAAGGCAAAAAAGTAAGTGTCTCCTGTCTTAATAGAATACCTGGCTCATAGAAAATGACTAACGATTATCAGAGTTGGTGCCAGTTCGGTTGAAGAATTACAAGAAAAGCTTAAAGACGAGATAGAGAAAACCAAGAAAGAGTTTAGTAAAGTTGATCCGTTGAAAGAGTTGGAAGATTACGAAGCTGCTCAATCCAGAATCAAACCATCCACTACTATCAAAGTAGGGGCCCCAACAACACCGAAGACAGAAGATAAACCATATAAGACATTACACTCATTCGTGGATATAGAAAAAGTTTCTGAATTGCCATTGACGGAATTGGAGTTTATCTGGAGAGCAAGGTTTCAATCAGTAGAAAATACAATGAGTGCCGTTATAAGCTCTAAAGTGTTTCAAAAGCTTTTCCAAAACGCTAGAAAAAATCCAAGTTTTATCTTACCTTTACCAAAAGAAGGCCAAGGTTACGAAATGCATTTCATTCAATGGGCTTTTGTTGGTCCTAATACTACTCATTGCATGATAACAACTGTTGCTGAATATAAATTACACAAAGAATACGCTAAACCACACACCACTTTGATGTTCCATCAAGAAATGTCTGAATCTAAAGAAGTTGTGTTAATGAATGGTGTTTTGGAAAGTACTTCGCATGTTACTTTGCCTGAATCTCAATTATTAGTTATGAATGTTCAAAGATTCTACGGAGCTTTTGAATCCGCACATAATGAAAGAAGACTTAAAATGTTGAGAGATTTCTCTAGTGGACATCCTGATTTCTCTACCGAAGCTTTGATTGAAGAGGCTATTTCTTTAGAAAATTGAGAACTTACATGTATATAGATTAGATTATAAGACCTCAAGTTTTTGAGTTTCATTGTAAGATATACATATATACAGAAACAAGAGTTATATATACTATGGTTCAGAGGAACCTTTCTCAAGTCGTGGGATTTCATCACTAAGTTCCTTTTTGTATTGCAGTGCAGCATTTTTAGCAAGATGTCCTATCTTACCTCTTAAATTCTCTGGAATATCCTCAAACGCTAAATCATCAGGTGTCAGCGAAACAGATTCCCCCTTGGCCTTTAATATATCCTCAACAGTTATATTATTATCTGAGAAAATCTTCAAATTATCTGCTATCAAATGACGGTTGTCACAACCTGGACATTTTATTAATACCGTACCTTTAGTGTACGCTTGCTTTGACATCGTATGTGAAGAGCGGGTTTCACATTGCGTACAGGTAAATGCAATCATAAGTTGTGGTTTATCAGTTTTGATTTGGGCTATATGTTGGAAATCTGAGTTTGAATCTGACGAGTGGAAACGAAGTTGAACATTTTGTGATATTGATTGTCTGTATGAATAATTGAATCTTGATGGTATGGATGACGAGTTGCTAAGTTTTAAGAAACTTGGGAAAACACGAGATACACTAGCGTTCTTGGTTACACATGAAGCTATTCTTTTTGACATCAGTGTTACTGTACTGTATGATGATATTGTAGATTTGATGAAGCCCAAAATCAGATGGTGTAATTTGACAGAACTTCGTAGATCAAATGAGTTTTTCTATATAAAAAATTATAAGCTGCAAAACAGAGATATAAAACCGGGTAACACATTTTAATCAAAATAAAGACCAATTCTGCGATTGCAGCAGAGGAGGAATCGCCAGCTTTTCTGCTTGTTGTTAAACCATCGATCTGAAGGCTGATAACTGATATTAGATAAGTTATAACCTATTATATTTATAATTTTATATTATGTAACTATTAACTTGGTAGAATGCACAATTCAAATGCCAAAATTAATGTGATCGATACCCACAAGTATAGAATGTCACCGATTACACCGATTTATAGGTTAATACAACAAAATTCATGATACAGCACGTTCATTATATCAAATTAAAGTCCAAACCAGAAAGTTATTAATCTATTTGCAGTTGGCGTTAAGTAGTTCATCAATTATTCTCTTCCTCGAATCTTCCGATTCTTTCATCTTTATGTTCGCAGACTCCTGCTTTACCGTGTCCAAGTTCGCTATATCCTTGATAACATTCAAGCTATCTTCATTATCGTTTCTTTGCTCTGTGTATGTTTTTACCAATGTTTTGATTTTAGCTTCAATATCATTACACGTTTTCTCAATCTTGGTAATCTCATTGTTTTTGAAGTCAATCTGTTTTTGTAGCAATAGTATCAAACTTTCTCTGGATTGATGTGGCCTATACTGATTGAGAAGGTGATGGATATTCACCAATATTTTCCGTATATTTTCAATCTTTGATGCAAAATTCTCTGGAGCTATCGACATCATACCGATCAATTCTAAGAAATTCAACAATAGCGACTTCAATAGTTTTTTCAATTCATTCACTTTTGTAGTTGTGGTGGATTCTTCATCTTCATATAATTGTTCCATTCCTTGTTCTTTCAAACTTGGTAGCTTAACTTCAAAATCCCATATGTTACCATAGGCTCTGTACGTTGGACCATTTGGGGCCGTTGGAGGTATCAAGAACTTCAATTCATTATTTGGTTCATCATTTGGTTCATTCTTTGATTCATTGGGCAATTTTGAGGGTTCTTCCTGACTAACATCTCCTTTCTCTCCCTCCTTCTTTTCTGTAGTTATTTCGGCTTCTGCATCAACAGTGGCGCTTTGTTCCGCTTTCCAACTCTCGAGCTTCTCCAAGTTCTCTTTGGTGAAAAATTTATAATATGGTGGTGGCGGCGGATACAACGATGTGATGAGCTCTCCGTTATCTCCCATATTTAGTCTTGTGTGTGGGCGTCTGTTTCTTCTAAGAGTCCGTAGAGTCTGCACACCTTTTTTGCTTTTTGATCTTTTGATCGATTTTTGGTTTTGGTACGATTTTCGCATCTGGTTCAATTCAAATCTTTCAGATTGTTTCAATAACCACTAAGCTTCTAAATCTTGACATAAAAAAGAGCAACCACTTCACCAGTTCCTCTTTATACACAAACAAATCACATCAAGATGGCGGATGATATGGACATTGACAATCGTACGTTCCTTTCTTCGCGTGAAAATCATCAACCAAATTCATCGATTACTAACTTCTATTTAGCAGCTCAAGAAGAACAACAAATTACATCTGATCCTAAATCAAAAAAGAAGTTTGAAGTGAGAAAGTGGACAGCGGTTGCTTTCTGGTCATGGGGTATGTGTCTTTGATTATGAATTTCTAAAATCTGTGGCTTGAAGTTACACGCTGACATTTCACTACCTTATTTTATGAATCCCTTTACTAACACATCAGATATCGTTGTTGAAACATGCGCTATTTGCAGAAACCATCTTATGGAGCCATGTATCGAGTGTCAGCCAAATGCTATGACAAATACTAATCCAGAGTGTATAGCTGCTTGGGGTTCTTGCAATGTATGTATATCTCAATAAGTCATAATCCGATGTGATAGATCAATTATACTAACACCAATTTAGCATGCTTTCCATTTACATTGTATCACTAGATGGTTGAAGACACGTAATGTTTGTCCTTTAGATAACAGAGAATGGACTTTCCAAAAGTATGGGCGTTAGGTTTACAATAATTTAACCAATTAGTAATTGCTAATGAAATAATCTATCATAGTTTATCTAACAAAATTAAAGCATAATTTGGGGGGTCTTTTATTTTTCACGAGTTCATTTTTTATCGGCTGTTTTTCCTACGTTTCTATTCCTTGTGTAATAATTTAAATTCTTTATTATCAGCTTCTTATTGTAGAGTTGACCTGGAAATATCTATTTTAATCAGAATTCGAACCCCAATATTTTTTCGATCTAGGGAAACTCCCTAATACAACGCTATTAGAACATTTCTGCTTCAAATCACTGATACATTTTTTGGTATTCTCATCATTTAACGAACCCCAGGATTCAATAAAGAAGACATATTGCCACGAATTCAAATGTGAAGGTCTAGAAGTTATACTAGTCAAATTCAAGCCATATCTTTTCAAACAATCTAAGACATTACACAAAGCACCGGAATCATCATGCTTAACAGTGAACGCCACTGATGTTATATGAAAATCAGAGTGATCAGAACTGTATGCGTTATGAGCTTCTCTGCCCAATATCAAAAATCTGGTAGAATTTGTTTGGCTATCCTCTATACTATCTCTCAATATAGGTAAATTATGGACGGAAGATGCAGTTGATGCTGATATGGCCGCCACGCTAGGCCCTTCTTTTTTCGCTATTTCAGCTGCTTTGGAAGTGGAACTGGTATCTATTCTCTCAACATTTGGGAAATGTGTGGATAAAAACCTAGTGACTTGACCCCAGACTTGCGGATGTGAATATATCTTGGTTATGCTCTCTAAACCTTTTGAATCAGTCAAAAGACAGTGGTGAATATCAACGAATTGTTCGCCAACTATTCTAAAGTCTGGTTTTGATGATGTGTTCTCACTTGATTCAACATTTGCAGAGTCTTCTGACACCGGAGGACTAGGCAAGGTGGAACTTATGTTTGAAGGTATGAACCAGTCTCTGAATAAATCAAATGTGAAAACAACTTGTCCATTTGTGGAGTTTTCTAATGGAACCACAGCATAGTCAACACTTTTTGATTCTATAGCTTGGAAACAACCTAGATTGAACAATTAGTATTGCAATTCCTTTTATATACTCTGAATGAGAAGATGTACATACTTGCGATGGATTTTTGGGGTATCAAGTTGGAATCGGTTCCAAATTCTTGCAAAGCAGCCTGATACTAGTTAATATTTGATAATCGAAATATTCAATTGACAGACATACCTGATGAGTATACGTTCCAGCAGGACCAAGATAGGCGACATTCAAGACCATTATGTGGAGCAATTATATTGTATGTGATGCTAGAGGAAATGAGAATGTGTGATAAACCTCTCTTTATATAGCAAAATATTGTTCTCTTCACTAAGCGGATCAATTATAGACAAATATTCATAATTTCATTGTGTCACTATTAGTACAAAATTACTATATCACAGACATGGAAAGTGCTCGTAACGATCCATGAAAGTCGTGTTTGAAACATATATATTTTAGATCACGTGCCGATTCAGTTTAAAAATATGAAAATTACGTGTAGCTGAATTTGCTTAAATCAAAAAGAACGCGTATAAGAGCACCTATAATCGCTTTGTTTGTTCTCTATAGCTGAATATAACATATATTATTAGTTTCACAATGACAAGTCAGTATACTAACGATATCTCTCTTTTTCGGACTAAATACTAATATTTCAAAGGTTACCAATCCTATAACAATAATTATGGAGGCCACAATAACCAGGACTATAATGGCAATAACCATACTGGTGGCGGTGGATTTTCAACCACAAATAACTATGCTGGAGACAATAATACTGGTGTGAATGAGGGATTCTCTAGTTCCCAAAAACCTCAATTGCGTACTATCTTAACTCCAGTCACCATAAAACAAATCAATGATAGTACTCAGCCGGTTCCAGATGGAGAATTTGTTGTTAATAACGTTGAATTGAATCTAGTTTCATTCGTCGGTATCGTTAGAAACGTTGTTGATAATGCTGCCAGTTTGGTTATAACTATCGAAGATGGTACAGGTTCAATCGATGTTAGAAAATGGGTTGAAGAAGGTAAAGAAGAATCACAAGTTCAAGAACTCAACAAGTATGTTTTTGTTACAGGTGGTTTAAAAGAATTCAGTGGTAGAAAGCAATTGCAACATGCAACTATCAGGCCTGTTTCTGACTATAATGAAGTTATATATCATCATTTGAGTGCAATTGAAAGTCATTTGGCTGCTCAAGGCGTCACACATAAATCTAATGATGCTCAACCTCAACACGAAGGCTTGTTCGTACCACACGATGGCCATAGCAATTCTTCGGGTGATTTACAGGAAAGAATATATCAATTTGCTCTCAGTAATAACGGTAAGATGCCAGACGGGACACCTCTTCAATTGATTGCTCAAACTTTCAACTTATTGGATAGTGATGCTAGAAGAGAATGCAACAAGTTAGTTGATGATGGTAGAGTTTATACCGGTTACGATGATAATGCTTTCATTGCCGTTTAATATGTTTTTCTTTTCACTGTATAATATTTTCTAATGTCATTTGGGTTTAATAACAATTTCTTTGTAGAATACAGAATGCCACTCACTAAAATACTAAGTTATCATTACAACATAAAAATTAATTAACACTATAACATCACTTACTAAAAAAAGCTGCCCATAAATCTTCATTATCAACGACCTCACCATCTCCACTCCTTTTCGTTAACATATCATTGTCTGTTTTAGTAGTTAATTCAACGGAATCAGCTTTAGTCAAATCAGTTTCTTTTGCACGCATACCTTTGATTCTGATACTTGCTACTCCCTTAGTTTTATCAATTAACTCCAATCTCTTTCTAGTAGATAAAGCAACGACTGATTCTTCCACGCTATTCTCAATAGTGAACATCCAAACAGTGGTTGGTTTCGTTTGACCAATTCTGTGAACACGAGATATAGCTTGTAACTCTAAAGCACTATTAACCAAAGGTTCACATAAAAATACATGTGTAGCATTAACTAAAGTTAGACCAGACGATTGAGCTTTAGCATTCAACAAGAAACAAGTTATTGCAGGATTTCTTCTGAATTCATTAACATCAGCATAATGAGCTCTCCGTCTTCCACTGCCAAACTCTGGTAATAGAGTTCCACGAGATCCCAAAAATTTAATCCCACTTTGTCTCAAAGCTACCCCAATAATATACAAAAGGTCTGACCATTGACTGAAGACAACGATTTGAACACTAGGATCGTGTCTTTTTAGCCAAAGAGTTTGCTGGACGATCAAATCTACCTTGGAACCGTAAGAATGTTTCAATCCAATACTCTGGATTTCATTCAACACTTTCGTATCCATTTGCTCATAAATGGAAAACATCTCTTGACTTTTACTCTCATTAATAAGTTTCACCTTCAATTCCGGTCTAGTATAAGTAAAACTGTAGATACTCTTTGGGGAAACCCGAGTTTTACAAACCGGACATATATTTTTATTCTTCAACCACATATCAAGACACTCTTTACAATACTGATGTCCACATTCAGTCAAAGAACCAATTGTTATCGAACCTCGACAAATGATACAGAATTTATCTTCCTCCTCTTCCTTTCCATTTTCATCAGCCGACACTGTCCTGTTCCTCTTCAATGATTCTAGATACCGGCATCTAGTAGCTGTTTTTGTAATCTCATGAGCACTATCTGAAATTTTTCTATTCAATGACAACCTCACGTAGTCCAATCCAAATAATTGTTTAGGAGTATATGGTTTGACGGTATCAGATATTTGTTGTAATTGACGAAAATATTCAATTCTAGCATTATAGATTGAATTTAAGTTTATAGAAATTTCCTTTTTCAATAGCGCCAATGAAACTTTCTGTTGATCAAAAACTTTGCTCAAGTAATCAGTCATCTTTGAGAACATTGAGTGCTCAGTCTCCATATTTCTATTGCCAGATGCAACAGCATCAGTCAAGTCTCTTTGAATTTGCTTAGATTTGAGAACTATATGCTTCAACGATCTATCAATCATATCAGCAGTTGCTGGTCTAATCAGGAGCCTTGCTCTATTCAATTGGACATATAAATCAGATTTGAGTAATGCATCCTTCTCAATACCATAGACAGAAATTTTCCCACTTGTGATATCCGGAGCTTTCCCAATTATTGTATCAGATCTATCAGCTAAAGCCTTTTGTAAAACTTCTAAATATGAGTACGCTTTTTCTTGATCATCAAGAGACGTTGTATACTCACCACCATTGGCCTCTGAAGAGTCCAAAACAGTTTTTGATAAAACATGGCATAAATCCTTATACCACATATTTAGTACAACAACTTGAGCATCTAACTCATCAGCAACTTCGCAGAAGGTATCAAACAAAACTTTTGACTCGATTGAGAAAGACATTTGGTTTTCACCGGCATTGATATGCTGAATTTCATTCTTCTTAATATGATCAGGATCCTTCTGCAACAAACCCTCGATCAAGCTATTGACTTTTCGGGAAGGTTCCAGCAACAACTCACGACGTACTATTTCCGCCTTCGAATATAGATCCCTTTCATCAGTTCTATGCTTTAGTTCATATGAATTCAACTGATCATCTGGAATATCGTCCTTATTTTTCTCTTCTAATTCTTCAACAACTTCTGGATCTGCAGAATTTGGCGCAATATTATAACACTGATAATGTGCTGAAGCCATGAAAAAAAGAAATCTATGCATTATACCCAACCAAGATCTCAATTTTGCTTTAAGATTAGACAAGTTCCTTTCTCTTTCATCAATTTGCTGGTAAGAAGCATTCTCGTAGGATATTGACTTGTTTGACTCCTCAAATTTAGCTATCTCTTTCTGTATAGCACCAACTTTGCGTGCGACATCCGGTAAGCACTTTTTCCAGATTTTAATAGCCTCTCCAGGATTACCATCATAGCCTTCAAGTGAACCAGTTTCCATTTTCGCCAATATCAAATCCCTCTCTAAGTTCAGCAACTGATTCTCAGATTCCTCAATCATACTACCAAGAACATCTTCAACTGTACGTAATTCGGGAAGCGAATCTTGACTTCTTTTCTTGAAATTGAGTTTGCCAACTTGCGAGTTACAACATACTTGTCTCAATCTGATCAACCATTGACGCATATAAGCCATTATGGTAGCGGTTGGCTCCCAATCTTCCATGACTGGGCTTCCAAACTGATCAACACCAATAGCAGCTAAGCAATTTTCCAATAATTGATTGTAGTTGTCTTGTTCAACAGCAGTGAAAGCACATGATAAAATCATCCGCTTTTGCATTGGAAGTTTGATTTGGTTCGAAACCATATCCTTAGTATGTCTTAAAGCAATGGTCTTCCATAATTTAACAAAATCAGGAGTATTTGATATCAAATTAGCCCAAGACTTTTTCCCAATTGTTTCATCAGCAAACGGATTAAACTTCAAAAACGTCAAAATAGAATTCAAGTCAGATACGTCTTTTTTTATCGGGGTACCAGAAACACCCCATGCGTGTATTCTTGGAATCAATTTAGCAGTCTTAGCGGCATTAGAAAGCTTTGATGTAACCATCTGGACTTCATCCAATACCACTCTCCAGAATTGTAGCAACATTAACGGCGAGGAATAGTCATAAAAGCTATCCTGGCCACCGCTATAGTTAATTCTTAATCCCT
Source organism: Cephaloascus albidus (assembly GCA_030575015.1). Classification (NCBI taxonomy): domain Eukaryota; kingdom Fungi; phylum Ascomycota; class Pichiomycetes; order Serinales; family Cephaloascaceae; genus Cephaloascus; species Cephaloascus albidus. The sequence goes on along the minus strand of JAJMGN010000232.1, from coordinate 28,509 downwards.
CAGAGTTAAAGTGAGCTAAATGATCATCTGATTCGTGAGATTCAGGACGATCCAGTTGATTATCATTGTGATAATGTTCAAGCGAACCATCTGTTTGCATGCTAGCTAAATCTACCGCTTCTGAAGCAGGCTTTGAAAGCTCATCAGAAATTGATACTGCCAAGGGTTCTGATTGAGAGGGGTTTGATGACAACGTATCCAAGACATCTGGATTCAAATCATCAGGAACATCCTTTTGCATACTTTCTTCCAATGAGTCCTTTTCTATACCTGCTAATACCAGATCTGAATTTTTCATAACCAAGTCTAGTTGTTTATCAACCGCAGACCTTGCCTTTGTCGACCTACTTCGAGTTGGTCTTGATTCTGGATTATATTGCGCATAATGTAACTCTCTTGAAATGGTCTGGTAGGAACATAAAACGACATCATATTCACTTAGTTTGTGAGCAACCTCATAAGGATTTTGAATGTTTGATATATTGCAGCCTTTATAATGGTGCAGTTTCAACGTTGGTGCTAAGTTTTCCAATTCTTCCATCCACTGACCCAATATGGAATCAGGAGTGATAATCAAGGTTGTCTTAACTTGCTTTATGTGACGATTTAGTTTGTTGTGGAATATTTCCTTATCTAGATGATCAAAGGGTCGTTGATTCAATAAAATCAAAGAGGCCATTTCAACAGTCTTTCCTAGACCCATTTCTTCTGCCAATATAGCTTGAGCTGGGATAATCTCTTTATTGAGATTGACTAGATATTTTTTTGCAAGTTCTGATGATGCCAAGTTACCAGTATATGGATTGAACCAAAATTGTTCATACCCATTCAAATTCTCAACTTTTGACCAACCAAATGATACTCTCTCTAAACCGCTTAAAATTTCTTTTTGAATGAGCTCATTCTGTACATCTGAATCAAGATTCATTTTAACAAAATCCTCACTATCTGATAATTTTGTCTGGTAGTTGTATTTCATCCCTTCTTTATTCAATAACCAACTTACTGTTTTACCTTGGAAAGGTAATAGGTCAACCTGTAAATCTGGAACTATTGGGGTCTTTACATCGTCCATATTGCTTGTTGAATCAGTAATAGCATTATAAAACATTTGAGGAGAAACACGATTACCATGCACATTGCAAATGTTCTTCTCTGTTTCATTCTCAACTGTAATTTCTCTGTGGAAGAACAAAAGCTTTTGCAAGCTCTCTATAATTTCATTGGGGTATAAATTCAAAATACCTTCCTTGATCATGACTTTATAAGATAATTCTAACTCTATAGTATAGCCATCAATATGTGATGGATTTGGAATAATCAAAACTTTCAAAGCTGGTTGAGTAATTTGTATATTCTCTGTTCTCTTGGATACTGGTAATGGTCTCAAAATGTCAAGTTCTCTTTTGATGAGCTCCCTTTCTTTATCATTAGGAATAACCAAAGACAACAAATTCATTTGTGGGACTCTAACTCTTTTTTTGCTTGAAATCAATAGCAAGTCAAACTCATCAAATTTTAAAATCAAGTCATTTATGTTGAGCTCATATTGAGACTGGCTGTTTGATTCAATGCCCAGTTTGATAAATATATGTGAATCCAAGGGCAATTCTGCTTTACATGCAAGCGATCTATTTGATAAGACTATGAAGGATGATTCTTCCACGGGTGGAATATGAGGCAAAGCTCCCAATTCTTTAGATTCGAGTTCTTGAGCGGCTTTGAGCTTTTCATTGATATCTTTATAGTGCAAGTCTTCCACCTCTAAATTCTGATTGTATCTTCTCTTCTTCTTTGGAGGACCGCCACTTTTCGGTTTGTTTGAAGCAGTAGTTGCGACGTACTTGACCAAATTCGCCAATTCAAAAACAAGTAAGTCTGTCTGTGTGTACTGGGTATCCTCTGGATTCATGGTTGCATATTAAAGTCTCTTTCTCACTGCTAAAACACTTTTCTCTCAGCGTCTGTGTATCTTCTGCTAAAAATCGTTTCAGAATCTACTGCTTCTGCTTTTCTGATTTCTCACAAAATATTGAATTCCGAATCCTCAAATGAATTCGTGGTCGCGAACAACTCTAGATATTTGGGTAGTAGTTTGTGCGTCATCGCTCCAAACATGATTACAAATTTGGTGAATGCATTGCTCTTAGTTGAACAAATTACTAGTGCTCACTGCAGGGAGAGTAGTACTAATTTTCAAAGCTTTCCATCTATCTTTTCAACTTGGTTTTGGTCTGTATCAGTTATTGTTCTTCTAACTGTCCAGGATAGAATAGATACCCAAAGAAGTTGGATTGACACCAGAATACCCATCATCATGTTTGAGAATTTAAAAGCCTTTATTAGACATGGGAAACAAGCTAATGAAATAAAAAAAAAGCAAACCATTGCTCACAGCACGATCAGTGCGCCTTTAGAGAATCAAAAACTCACTGCACAAGGTACAGATCAGAAGGATTCAGGTTTTGTGTCCATCAACATATCAGTCCCAGATGATCAAGGTGTTATTGACAAGAAAACTAGTGGTGTTCCGTCGGTCACGGTCAATGAAAATATCGAGACTAGCAATGATGTCCAAGCTACAACTGATAGAAAGTATAAGGAAGCTGCTTCACATATCGTTGAGCAGGAAAACTTGGCTAGGTCAAAGTCTCCCAAGTATCCAAACTTGGAAAATTATCAAATAATGAAGCAAATGGGTGAAGGTGCTTTCTCGGTCGTTTATAAAGCTCAAAATTTAACTACTAAAGAATATGTTGCCGTCAAAATCTTGAGAAAATTCCAAATGGATAATGCTCAAAAGCAGGCTGTTTTTAAAGAAGTGACTATCATGAGACAATTAGATAATCCAAATATAGTGAAGTTCATTGAATTTATAGAATGTGATAGTTACTATTATATCGTTCAAGAGTTGGTTCCAGGTGGTGAAATCTTTACCGCTATAGTCAAGTTGACATACTTCTCTGAGGATTTATCTAGACATGTTATTACTCAGGTAGCCAAGTCTATACGATACTTACATGAAGAAGTGGGTGTTGTTCATAGAGATATTAAACCGGAAAACTTATTATATGTCCCAATTGGCTATAAGCCGTCAGTTGTACAGAATTTCAGAAAGTCAGATGATGTGAACGCAAAGGAAGATGAAGGTGAATTTATTCCAAATGTTGGAGGTGGTGAAATTGGTGTAGTAAAATTAGCAGATTTCGGGTTGTCTAAACAAATTTGGGAACACAATACAAAAACTCCATGCGGTACTGTTGGGTACACTGCTCCTGAAATTGTCAGGGATGAAAGGTACTCAAAAGAAGTTGATATGTGGGCAATGGGATGTGTATTATATACTTTATTATGTGGATTCCCTCCATTTTACGATGAAAGAATTGAAACTTTAACTGAAAAAGTTGCTAGAGGTGAGTATACTTTTCTATCACCATGGTGGGATGAAATTTCAACAAACGCAAAGAAATGTGTTGCTAAATTATTGACAGTTGATCCAAGAAAAAGGTACACTATTGATGAATTATTGCAAGATCCATGGATTTTAGAATCAACCAAATCAATGGGCCCACCAATTCCAAAACTCAAATCACAATCTCAAAGCGCTAGCTCACATCCAATTCAACAAATTCAATCAGCTCACAAGAAACACGTCAACGGGTTATATTCACCAGCAGCCGTTGCTTTAAGAGATGCCTTCGATATAAGTACTGCAGTCCATCGTATGGGTGAAGAAGCTGCTTTACAAAGATTTAATGAAATGGATGAGTTAACTGAGGAATTCGAAGAAGATGAGATAAATCAAATTGAAAATTCAAGCAATTTGAATTCAAACAAAAAATTAAAACATGCAACTGATAGTTTCTTTGATTTGAAATTGAATGGAGCTAGTATATTAGAACGGAGAAGAAACAAGCATATAGATGTTCCTGCGTGAGAGAGAGAGAGATGGTCTCAGCCGTTTTTTTATTCTTCGTTTCTTATTATGTTTTATGTTTTTGTCCTATGTTTCATGTTTTTGTCCTATGTTTCTTTTGTGTGATTTATTTTATTTGATTGTTTTACTCATTTAGTTTCTACTGAGTAGGGGTAAAATGGTATAATTTTTCATTTCGTGCTTATTTTCTACTTCGTTCTTTCCAACTTTTGCACCTTCAATATTTGAAGAGTTGCTTTTAACTTGAAGAACTGAATATTCATGTTAACTCTATACTTCTCATACAATTCTTATACATTTTTCATTTTTTTTTATCTGTGGATATATTTTGGTATATTCATAATATACATGCCGTCCGGAGTTATAATTTACGTCTGACTTTAAAAATACATCAAAAAAACTGTAATTAATCTACTGGGAACTTGGAAGTAATATTAAATTAGTCATATTATATAAATTTCCTACTCATCTCTGCAAATCACATATACAAGTCTTATCCGTTTTTGGAGCATGTAAGATAGCCCATTTGGTGCCTCTGGAAGCCTCTTTTGCCAAAGCTGCATAGATATTCGACACGAAACTTCGTGGGGTAGAACTTGAGGAACCACCAATTCTTCTTTTCCATTCATCTGGTTGAGTCAATGAGGTAATTGATATCATTTCTAAAACTTCATCTCTTGCATCGATTGTAAAGACCGGAGCATTTGATAAATTTTGAATCAATGTAGCTGATGCCACTTTTGATTCATTTTCAATAACCCATCTCTCTTTCTTATTTGTTTTTCTACTTGTTCTTATAGCGTCATTTGGCACAACGATTACTTTTTGATTGATCTCTGTTGATAATGGTGTCATCATCATGTCATCATTAACCCCGGAATTCCCAAATAAAGATGTTATCTTTTCAGTACCTTTGCTCTCGCATCCATCAAAATTATTTCTCTCTTTGATTTCACGCTTCAAAAATGATACCAACTCCTCATAGTCAAGATCAATATCCATTAAAGTTTCCACATTCTTGACCTTTATTGGTTTATACTTATTTCTGCTAGATCCTAACGAACCTTGGTTTTTCTGTTGTTTAACTAATACAACCCAATTAGCGCCATCGTCCAAAGCTGAATTAACCATATCCTCAACAGTTTGAACACCTCTCAAAATGTCAGCACTTATACCGTTTTCCCAAAGTTCTCTTAAAATTTCAATGCCAGCAGATTTCAAGATGGAAATTGTAAAACTAGTAACTAGAACGTCACATCTCTTACGCTTCCACGATATTACTTTCCCTTTATCAGACTTCTTCGGCTTTCCACTTTGCAGTTTCTTCAAATTATAAGACCTCATCATCGAGAAGAAAGTTCCCCACGCCAAATGGAATCCGACAGCATGACAGTTCAAACCTTTGCCTCCAATAGGTCTTGCGAGATACAGTATCAAGTTATCATATCTACCACCACCTGCAATGACAGCACTAGTTTTGTCGAATTCGTGGACAGCTTGAAACATTAAACCTCCACGATAGAATTCTGCATTGTAATTACTCAAGGGCGAAATGTAAACGGTTCTGCTTATACCATATAACCTCAAGTATGATAACACCTTCGATATATACGACAATGCATTATCAACGATAGACAAATGTGGTGAATCCATCATCAATTTGTGCAACTTGGATCTGGCACTATCAATTTCAAGTCTAAAGTGAAAAGAAAACAACTCATTTAAAATGGTAGACCCAATCTTCAATTCATGTCCCAAAAATTTTTTCACCTCTTTGACTGATTTCAGAATACCGACTTGGGAAAGAGCCTGGGACACAACTATTCTTTGCGTTTTTTCAATGTTGCAAACCTCGAAGATAGATTCGACTATATCTGCATGATTTATTATAATAGAGACCTGTGACATTTTACTGGCTCTGAAACAAGGAAAAATTGAAATGATTTCATCCATAACTTTTAAACTTTCAGCATCATATAGAGCCAAATCAGTCGAATCGTATGTAATAATATCAAAATCAATTTCACCAAACTTTGATGGTTCGCCAGTAGCACCATTGGGTCTGTATACGTGCTCATATCTGAAAAATTTCTGAAGAGGCATTCTTCTCTTGGACAAAATTCTTGCCATGGGTAATGTTAGATCATAGGGTAATTGAAGAACAGCACCAGACCTGTCGAGCAACTCATAAACATTGACATTGCAATATATTGGGGATTTTGGTAAAAGCAATGTCTTCTCGAAGTTCTCAACGCCCCCGTGATTTTTGAAAATCTTGGTGATTTCCTCTATCATTTTAGAAATCAATAAAAAGTCTGATGCAGAGTAATCATCTGAACCTTTATTTGCATCAAAGAGTATATCTTTAGCTAAACTATAAGGTTGGTCGAATAGAGTCTCTCTCACTTGTTGCTGCCATGGAGAAGAAGGGTCAGCTAATGATCTCAAAGCCTCTTTTATCATTTCATCTTGGTGTTTCACTGGTAGCAAACCACTCTGAAGAAGCTCAGAAGCTCCTGGTCTTACATTAGGATCATGGTCAAGCAATAATTTGATAACCTTCTTTTCAACCTTGCATCTAGAATCCGGAAAATCTGCAGGAAACTTTATAGTCGGTAACCTTAAATTTTTAAGAATATCCACTCTCTCCATAGCGGTATTAGTTGCATAACACATCTCAAAGAAAATAACACCTAACGAATACATATCAACTTTCTCGTTATAATTACCTTTACCATTCATGACTTCGGAAGCAATATATAATGTTGTACCAATCTCACTGGTTAAGTCTTCTCCGCCCATATTCGAAGAGGGCTGATTTCCACTCAAAATAAAAGAATATTGCCCATTTTTAGCCAAACCAAAGTCACCGATTTTGACATTATTTGATTGGTCAATAAAAATATTCACTGGTTTCAAATCTCTATGAATGATCCCTTGGGAGTGTATATGTAATAATGCTTCTAAAATTTGTCTGAATAACCTCCAATACTCATCGGATTTTTGAGGCAAACCTTGCTCAATTAAGTTTGAGAGAGTCAAGTTCTCGCAATATTCCATTTGGATAAATAGAGTTGATTTTTGAGGCGATTTCTTTCTCTTTTTAAGACTGAACCTATTGTTAGCTGCTGGCGGTAATGGAATGTCACTCTCATCCTCGGAATCCTCATGTTCTGATATAATGTTTGAACCATTGGAAGAATCATGCTCACAATCATCTGTGGAATAGCCGAACTCAAATGGCTGAGAATTTGAAACAAAATCTAAGGAAAGGGAAGGTTCCTGACTATTAAACATGGTCATACTTGAAACACTATTTCTAGGCCTGAAAACAGATAAACGATTTGTCTCTGCCGAATCATCACTTTCACCGCTTTCACTTTCACTTTCACTGGAGCTGCTCTCTTCAGATGAGGTAGATGCAATAGCATTCTCATTGACATTTTCATAACTGTAATCATCTTCTAACCAAGCAGCATAGTATCGCACGACATATTGATGGTTCAATCTTGCTAACAACATTACTTCACTTAAGATAGACCCTAATTTATGATTATCATGTCTAATTTTCTTAATTGCATAAAACCTTCCATCTAATCTATTACGAGCCTTAACAACTTCTCCAAAGGCCCCTTTCCCCAACTTTGTAGACTCTTCAAAATCATGATTGTAACGGGAGTAACTTGCCGTACCACTAAAAGAATAACGTTGCCCATTGAAACTTCTTCTGAGTGATGGATACAGATTTGGATTAGCAACTCCACCACCATAGGTGCCTGCATTTGGAACCCCCAATGAATGGCTAGATGAACCAGTTGTGTGCCCCGCATTAGTGCCAGCCTTGGGAGTGTTGAATTGAACAATTCCATTATCCACCACACTATTTCTCAAAAAGTCTAAAGCATTCAACTCTAGTGGATTTGGTCTCTTGCTTACTTTTTCAATGAACATTTTTTTCAACAAGCTAGTAACTGATTCAGGGACATTGTTCATGTAGTAAGATAAGAATTCTTCAGGCGATGCATATTCTGATAAAGATTCAGCTCCAATAATTAGTTGAACAAATAAGGTACCTAGATCCCAGATATCAGTTTTTCTTTGATATTTAGGATTTTTAACATCAAGTTCTGGGGCTTCCCAACCACACTTTGGTTTGGAAATTCTACCATCCGTATTTGGATAATTTTCAAGCATCTGAATCAATCTATGGCCATATGATGAATGAGCTAATTTAACACATGTAGTACCCAAGTCAGTATTTCTATAAAGTTGAATAGAATTAAGACTGATTGATTTGTGAATGAAGCCACTTTTGTTCAACATTTCTATACCTTGAAGGATCTGAATCAACCAAGATCTAGCATTAACCAAATTAACGACCTTTACAGTTGATAACAAATCTGACAATGTACCTAATGATGGGTATTCAGTCAAGATTCTTATTCTCCATCCAGTTTTAACCTTATCAATTTGGAAAGCATATAATTTGGTAATATTTTCATGTTTAACTTCAACGATAGATTCTATCTCTTTTTCTAAAAGTTGAATTTCCTTTTTGCCCTTAGTAGTATTCCAATATTGATTAGTTAATTCAATCTCACTCAATATATATAATAAGTTTAAGTCATCATCATTCATCAGTACTGTAGCCGTATCTTTGTTCAATAATGCTGCAGTGTTGGATTCTGGATGAATATATGGCCTGACAAGATATTGGCTACTGATTGACGATATTGAATCTGATGAAGCTATTTTCAACAACCCGGAAACAGCCCTAAATCTGAATGGTATATTGTTGGGCAACCTGGCGGTAACTGGCTTTTCAAAAATAACATATTTATCAGGGTCTTCCGATGGAGGTAAAAGATGAGTTTCATCATCAAGTATTAATGAACTTGATAAATGATTGTTGATTTCTTCAAACTCTAATTCATGTTGCCTGAACTCATTCAATTCTTCATTTAATTGTTTAGACTCTCTTTCTCTTTCTAGTTCTTGCTGATGTTTTCTTTTAAGCTCTTCTTTTTGCAACTTTATTTGCTCTTTCTCTAACCGATGCTTTCTTTCTTCCTCTAAAGACTTGTTATTTGAAAAACTAGAGAAATCCCTAAGACTATCTTTGACCAATAGCACAACATCGTAAATGGTTTCATATCCTTTATTCTCATTGCAGCGTTCCAAGATACGTTTTTTTAAAGTGGCAAGTTGAGACGCTAATATATTTTTTGAATTCGATAAGGTGATGTTTGGAATTGTTAAAGGATAAGTGGATGTCATCTCAACAGTCATAACAACTGAAGACTCTGGTTTCTCTTCGTTTGCGGGCGCATCATCATCATCTTCTTCTTCTTCTTCTGGCCCCTCTTTCTCAGAAGGTGTTAATAGTAATTGAAACTTTGGAGATGGTTTCTTGTTCCAAGCAGTCAATTTGGGAGTCAAGTCTGTGAAAACATCGGCATAGATACTTCTCATACTATCATACTCAAACTGCTGTCTTTCGTAACAGCTTTGTATAGTGTCCATGGTACCGATGGCGATAGGCTAATCGGTCAATATATAACTTAATATTTTCTCTTTAAATCGTATGGCTTTGCCCTCGTGCAATTGTATGTAATGTATTCTTCAAATCTTTGGATAAATAAGATGAAGACTCAATTAAGTGGTGCTTCAAAGTTAGTATTATGCTCTTGATTGTGGTTGATAAGTATACTCACTGATAACCGCCAACTTAAAAGGACATGGTAATATTTCAACGGATACAAACAAACAAATAATATTAATAATCAAAATAACGTGAAGATGATCTTCAGAGAGAGAGCTGGTGGGATGTGTGGATTGAGAGCTGTCTGCTTTCAAAAGCTGAAACGAAACAGAGAAAAGTGTTGAGAGATTCTGGCTTTTCTCAAATAATTTAAGATCGAGTAAATATATATAAACGAATGGAGCGATGAGAATTATTTGGCGTAGATTTTTGTAGAAACTGATTTTCCGCCAGATTCTGTCTAAAGTTCACGCCTTATCATGCCATTGGTGAGCTCCATAGAACCAGGAGAAGACACGATCAGAATACTCGTGACCACAGACAATCATGTTGGCTACAATGAGAATGATCCTATAAGGGGTGATGACAGCTGGAAAACTTTCGAAGAGATTCTCAGTATAGCGAAAGACAGAGATGTTGACATGATACTACAAAGTGGCGACTTATTCCACATCAACAAACCATCAAAGAAGTCAATGTACCATGTCATGAGGTCCTTGAGAATGAATTGTTTGGGCGACAAACCTTGTGAGTTGGAACTTTTGAGTGACCCAAGTTCCGCCATTGATGATGGGTGAGTATATCATATTAGACATGCAGCAGGACCAATACTAATCTTACAACAGATTCAATAACGTGAATTACGAAGACCCAAACATAAATGTATCCATTCCCGTATTCTCTATCAGTGGTAATCATGATGACGCTACTGGTGAAGGTTTGTTATCACCTTTGGATATTTTATCAGTTGCAGGTTTAGTCAATCATTTCGGTAAAGTGCTAGAGAATGATAAGATAACGATATCACCATTATTATTTCAAAAGGGCTCAACAAAACTTGCTCTATATGGGTTAGCTAACGTTAGAGATGAAAGATTATATAAAACTTTCAGAGATCAACAAGTCAAATTCATGAAGCCAAAGATAAGAACAAATGAATGGTTTAATCTCATGGCAGTACACCAAAATCATTCAGCACACACAAACACTTCATACTTACCGGAGAATTTTTTGCCCTCTTTTTTAGATTTAATTGTCTGGGGTCATGAACATGAATGTATCCCATATGCTGTTCCAAATCCAGAAACCAACTTTTCAACTTTGCAGCCAGGTTCATCGGTGGTTACATCATTGTGTGAAGGAGAATCAGTTGAAAAAAATGTATTCGTAATTACAATCAAGCAAAATGATTACGCTTTGGAACCAGTGAAGTTAAAAACTGTTAGGCCTTTTGTGATGCAGGAGATTTCATTATCTAAATCTGGCATTATACCAGGACCAGCGTCAAGAACAGATATCAGTCGGTTCCTTTCTGAAAAAATCGAAGATTTGATAGCCAAAGCAAGAGATCTGTTCAAAGAATCTAATCCAGAGCTCTTTGATTCAGATGATGTTGTGGAAAACAGTGCCGAGGAAGACAGATTGATACCGTTACCATTAGTTCGATTGAGAGTTGAATATTCTGGAGAATACGAAGTTGAAAATCCTAGAAGATTTTCCAATAGGTTTGTTGGTAAAGTTGCCAATGTCAACGACGTGGTTCAATTCTATAAGAAGAAAGAATACAATAATAACAGAATCAAGGCTGCTAAATTCAAAGATGTTAATGCTACTTCCTCTAGTCAAGAAGAATCTCCAGAAATTCAGGTTCATGCATTGATCACCTCATTTTTACAATCGACAGAATTATCATTATTACCTGAAGACGGGTTGAATGAAGCTGTTAAAAAATTTGTCCAAAATGAAGATAGAGGCAGTCTTAAATCATACGTCGAAACTGAAATGGAGAACGAAATTGAGCTATTGATGCAATTTGAGTTGGACGATAATAGTGATATACACCAAGTATTGACACAAATAAAGAAAAATTCACAACTACAATCATCATTGAAAAAATCAGAGAAGGCAATCAAACCAAAAGTGACCAAAAGTGATGAATTTGTGGTTTACGATGATGGAGATGCACCTTATAATGATATATTTCAGCCTGCTACGAGGAAACCAACGACCAGAGCGAAACCAGCCTCAAACCCCAAAACCATCAGAAAGCAAAAAACGCTATCACCAAAAGAGGACGACGAATCTGATGTTGTTATAATTAGTGATAGTGAAGGTGAAGGGAAACAAGAAGAGGAAATAATATCCAGTGAGGAGTCTGATATCGGATCCAATATATCTGATGATTCGATAATTGATATTCCTGAGCCACCAAAGAGGACGAGGGGTGCTTCGAGAGGCAGTTCGAGAGCCGCTACTGCAAGTAAGGCACTGACTAGGGGAAGAGGAAGAGGAAGAGGTTCTTCAACTGCAACTTCTCAAAGAGGTGCTAGAGGTAGAGGTAAATCTACAACAAGTGGGTCTCAATCTGGCGGAACACAGTCAAATCTACATGATCTTATTTCAGGGTTAGCTAGGAGATGATGCTTGTAATATAATAATTTTTGCATTTTGGTAAAACTAATTATCTTTGTAGATTATAATATACGAGTAGTGAAAACACATTCTAAGATGACGTTGAAAACAGGAATTGAAAAACTTATAAGGAACTTTTGACGAAAAACCAGCATTTGCACTCTATAATATTTGAGAAGGAAATCAACACAACTGGGGGAAAGAAATTTTATAAAACAAGAGCTGTAAAAGTAGTATATGATCGACGAGAGATCAAATCTTCCACGAACATATCTGACGAAACACAACTAAAAGACAAAGCAAATGAACTCTTCTTAATAAACACTTGATCTATTTTGGCTTTTTCAACATTTCCTTTTTCCAATCCCAATATTCTTGAAATCTTTTTGATGAATATTCACGATAGTTGAAATCAATTAATGATATTTCAGATTGAATAGTTGCCCAAATGCCCCAATAAAACCCAGGTAAACCAAAGTATTTATGAATTTCATCAATCAATTTTGATATCTCGTTTGCCAAATTCTTAGATGTTATGTTCTCATAAGTTGATAAATAAGATTTTGCCCATGTTATCATAAGTGGATTATCAACAGATGGAATGGGGATTTTGGATCGATCACAATCAAAACCTTGCCATTCTGCCAAGTGATTGGCAATATCAAATCCTCTAGGTGCAGGCAACATATATTCATAATCAATAAATTGGATCGGATTCTGCTCAATTAGCGGCAAGTCTGTACAAGCGACTTCTGCTGATGCTGTTGAACCGTTTATTTTTGATGATAACGAATCTGGGATAATGATGTTTCCACTCAACAAATCAGCATGAGCAACCACGGTTGGTGAAGAGTTGTCATCTAGTACGGATAATAGCCAATTCAATTCTTCATGTAATGCTTCTTTAACTGAAAATTCTTTAGATGTATCAATTTGTGATATCGATGAATTCGACTTAAAAGAGGATATTACCTCAGGTATTTCTGGAATGATGTTTATCCAGTCATCAATCAATTGCCATATGTTCTTGATGACTTTGAACTGATTTTTGGAGCCATCTTTATTTTTAAAGATTTTAAGTTTGTTTATACCATCTTCAATATCTTTAGCATTGATTAATTCATGCCAATTACCTAACTTTTGTGCAATAGATGGGTACAAGATAGGATTGGATAATTCGTCTGCCGATAAAGATCTACCAGGTAAAAATCCATACACTAAACCGTTTGCAAATCTAGCATAAATTTTTGGTGCCAAATTTAGTGAGTTGAGTAGTAAATGTGAAATGAATTCGCGATCTCTATCGATGATCAAGTTGGTTCCTTTACCATAAGTTCTAACCAAGACTTTGGTGTCTTTATGTCTGCATGATAACAACATATTTGTTATACCTCCTGTCAATTGGTTAACGGAAATCTCATTTTTTTCCCAATCGGGGAATACACCGATAAGCATTTCTTTGATTTGACGTGAACTATCTCCACTCGCCGAGTTGGATAAGTCAATAGAGTACTGAGGTAAATAAACAGCATGACTAGTATATTGGTCGCTTGTAGTATCTATATTAGCATTGGAAATTATGGTTTGAGTGGTAATGTTAGCAGTTGATTCCTGTTGCGACGAATAATTGGAATTCAAGCTTGTCGTTGATGGACTTGGAGTCAAAGATATAGGATTAGTTAATGATGGTATTGATGGGGACAGTAGTTTACCTTGGTTTTGATTTTCTATTGGAACAAACTGTAAGTCACCGCTAGAAATAAGACAATAAACTGACATGCTTGCTTTCGAGTATCAAATGTTCTTGGTTTCAAATGTGGAGATATGTAATCAGGACAAACTCAGCTATATGATACCGTGGAGTGATTATTTAAAAAATGGAGTCACAGTGAAATGAATGTTAATGATCTATAAAAATATGATGGAATATGAGTTTAAATGCGAAAGGAATTATTATACGGAAGTTATAATGATAAGACTCTGATTTTTTTTTCAAAAGTGGTGAATGGTAGTAGGGTGGAAAAATACACCTCTGACTGGATATATAAATATGTGTAGGTGTGTGAATGTAAGCAAATGGGTGGATATTGAAGGTATCAATTCAGTTGTATATTTAATGTTGAGATAAAGGTGAAATCTTTCCTCAGAATAAATGGTAATGATTCTGGAAGTGGTTTTATTTGATTTCTGATGTGTTGTGAGCGATGGTACATCCGTCTTGATTTGGCTGTACTTTGTATTTACGTCTTGCGATTTATAATTCGCAAAATTTAAAAAGGCGACGACGACGTGTTGTCTTAAATTTGCATGTGACACAAGAGTCAAGACATCAAGAAACTGGGCTCGATTTTTCACTTGTAAGTTGTGAATCGTGATCCGAGGATGTTTGAGATCTGACGTGTTGCCTTTCCACCAAAATGAAGACGCCAGCTTTTACTGTCTAAATTCACTTTTTCCTAAGGTCCAGTGATGCTAAATTACGTTGATGTATATGAACACTTCCGCGAAATCGATTTACGATTCATCATTTCAGTCCTGACTCCTGAATTTCAACTCTGCTTCGGCTATCTTAAGACGGATCAAGAACGGCTGTTAACTAGAGGAAATATGATGCTACTGTCTACATATAACATGAGCCCTCAGTCGTCATTTATATCACATGGTTAGGTGAATACGATCTACAGATCATGGATAAGATGATTTATTCTAGCATTAAGTATCCATCTGCCAAACACACAAAATTTTTAGCTAGATAACCAACATATAGTTAAATCTTTCTAGCGATACTCATATTCATTGGGGACAAAAAGATACTCCCATCAGAGTACATCTTCTGGTATTCTTTCATATGGATGAGTACTATTTCCAATACTTCCTAGTCCTTCGGCATCATGCTTTTCTGCTTCGATGATATCAAGAGGTAAATAAGAGTGCTCATGACTCAATTGTGGGAAATATCTTCTATAAGACCAAATCGCAATTAAGAATCCTAAGGCACTGCCTAGAATAACATCGATAAAGTGATGTCTATAGTCCTCGGTTCTTGATAAAGCAATAATTGAGGCCCCCAATGCTGGAGTCCAAGCAAAAAGCGTTCTCCATGCTCCAGTATTAACGTTACTTGTCACAAATTGGCCAGACAACCACAAAGAAAGGTATCCCAAGCCCGCAAAACTCAACGATGAATGTCCTGAAGGCGTAGTTCTGAAACCGTCGAGCAATTTTCCCATATCAGTCGTTGTGCAAACATCTGAAGCAAAAACCATAGTATCTATTGGTGTATTAGCCGCTGGAATGCAACGCGAAAGAAAATCAGGTCTAAGCCTACCAATCCAATTCTTCATAATATCAGTAACCAAGCTTGTAACTAGAACTGATATCAATAAGCCCATAATTGAAATATAAGTAACTTGTATCTTATATTTCATCAGTGTTATCAATAAACTTGAAAATGTGATGATCCCCAAAGGAACGAATGTAGCATATATGAATAAGAAGCTATTGTTGACTGTTTCCTTTTCCGCGAATGGGTGTGAGATTGTTAAGTCATTAATGTAAAATTGTCTTTGAAATGGCATTAAATTGTATAAAGAGGCATAAAATAGTGCCAACAAACCAACCAAGATCAAATCTGTTAATTTCCATTTGAAAGCTAACTGGAAAATTGGTAATCTCTCTAGACCAAACGTAATTCTATCCAAGCGGCTGCTTTTAGAAGGCATTTTGAAAGGATGTTGGTTGAATAGTTGTGGTATCTCTGTTGAAATTGAGTTATTTTGAGCTGAATTTTGATCCAAGTTCGAATAATTACTCGTGGAGAAATCAATTCCTGCGGCGGATGCTTCTTTTTTATTGTTTTGGATAGTTGGACTCACTGGTTTTGTACTATATTGGTTATCACCGACAATTACTGCTGAGCTTGAATATATATGTCCATCTATCAACCCATGTCCTATATCACTCAACTCAAGAGACTCGGATTCTACCATGATATGCCCATGAGTGATCTGTTAACTTCAGCTATTAAAAAAAGCTTCCGATTCGATGAAATATCAATAACTTATCACTGAATAGCACTAATCAATGATATTTCCCTTTTCTGACAGGTCACAGTCTGAAACTAAGTCAATTATAACTCAAAATACTTCTTGCGAAACTAGTTGAAGCACTTCAATGAAAAGCTAGAATCGCGATCCGCAGGCCTGCAGGCTCCTGGCACCTGCCATATGTTTATAGGGTACTTCAAGAAATCAATCATGATAAGATCCAAATCACACCGTATATTCGCGAATGTGTGGATGTGTACTTACCGGCAAGAAAATCCGTCAATGGATTTTTGAAAATGCTGCAAATCATCCTTGATTAAATATTATCTGATGATTAGCCGCCAATAGAGCACCAACTATATTGTTATAAAAGTCAGGGAAATCACTTAGTTATTGACTTTATGTCTCATTGTGCTCAGCGTTGCCAACATGTCCAATTTTTTCAGAGATTTACAACGTGATAGCGGCCTATTCAACAGGATGCCAAAGCCAGCTATTAGTACTAACCAAGCTGAACAATCATCAAATCAAACACAGGCCTCCAAAAATGAATCAAGTATCTCACCTAGTCCCTTCAGGTTATCAATGAGCAAAGCGATGCATTCAAATTCCAAATTCCTATCAAAAAAATTAAACGCTGGTGGGAAAATAGGCGCTGAGGATAAAAATCTTGAATCTGATACTGAAAATTCTCCCGAGACATCTACAAATGATGATGACCATGTATTTGGTAGAAATAAAGATGGGTCTGTTTCAGATGATACGTCCGATGCTTCTATCGTCAATACTTCCACCAAGTCAACGTTGTTTAAAAACAGGTTAAAAAGAGCCGATGATAAAAATGCGATGGACGATGATGACTTAGAATTTGTGGAGGTTCGTGATGTTAGTGTCGATATGGATGAAAATGGTGGAAGCCCGATAGATACAAGTCAAGCAAATGACTCTTCGAATGTTTTAGAAGATAGTGAAGTTGTTGCAAATAGTACAATAATCACTCCAGCTCCTAATGAGAGGCCTGTAAATGCAAACAAAAGTTTATTCGGTGGTAGGTTGAATGAGGAGAAGGTCAAAATTCAGTTGGATCCTAAAAGTTTCAATAACATGTCTGAAGAAGAAAACTTCAATTCGGATGACTCTTTAAAGCCGTTATTGAATACGATTGTTTCATTAAAGGATAAATGTGATGGTTTGAGATCTAAGCTACATTTTTTGAATGCTGAGCTTTCGAATAAAACAGACAAATTGAATTCAAGCAACTCAGAATTACTGAAATTGAAATCTAGCTATCATAAAATGCATGATATGATGGTTTCGTTGCAATCAAATATATCTAGCTTTCAACTAGATAAAAATTTTTACAATTCAAATTTGAGAAACTTAAAATTGGAAAACGAAACAAACAAGAATCAATTGGCTACTTACAGAAGTGAAATAGATTACTCAAAGAAAAGACTTGAGTCATTCAAGCAGAAATTTATAAGTGGGAAACTTGATCATGATAAACGTAAGTTATGTTTTCTGCAAACATTAGTTGGTCACTACTAACATTATAATATAGAAGAGATGGAAATTAAATCACTCAAGCAACAAATTGATGATATTTCAGGGCATTTGTCTGAAGAAAAAATCCGTTCCAGCGCTCTTTCCAAAGAACTAGAAAACGCACGTAAAGCTTATGATTCTGCAATACTCAAAAACGCTGAACATCGGGAAAAGTTTGAGAAAACAATACTTGATAAGATTGACGTTGACTTGAAACAAAACCTCAAGGCAGAAATAAAAGAGGTCTTGGATGTTCTTCCTCTCCAAATTGAGAGTTGCAAAGAAGCTGTCAAAGAGCATGCGACTGGAGCTCTTAAAAAGTATGGTTTACCTTTTCTCTTTTCGTTTTCATTTTTTTTGCCTTTTACTGATATTTAATCTAGAATTTCCGATAATGGTAAGTTTCAAGAAAAGTATATTACTGATAAGTTTAGTCTAATAGATGAGTTGGTTAAACAATTTGGCACCACGATTGATGGGAAGCTTAGCAAGTTGGATGATTTATTCAAATCCGCAGATAATGAGATTGCCTTGATAAAAGGTCTAGAAGCATCCGTGACCGTTAATTTCAATGAGTTGAATTCTATTACCAAAAAGAATGCCTTGAATTATGAAAGCATCGAAAAGGATATCTCTAAGCTAGATGAAGTTTACAAAGAAAACAAAAAAATAACCGAAAAGTATGAGAATAGGATAATATTATTTCAGAATGAGATTGAAAAAGTAAATACTGAAAAAACAACCGTGAAAGAGCAATTGGTAGCCTTACAAACTACAAATGTCCAGTTAAATACGGAAATGAGTAAAGTCAGATCTTCAAGTGTCGTTTTGAATCAGGAACTCAAATCAAGAGATAGTGAAGTATGTATCTTTGTCTCATGAAAATGTTTGTTCTATATTAACAAAAAAAATAGCATAGCAAATTAGAAAGTAAGCTAAGAATGACGGAAGACAGGTTAAATGGAGATCTTCAAAGAGAAAGATCCAGACTTGCAGATATCGAAAAGTCGTTAAATATTGAAAAGGAAAGCTGCATCAAAGTATATGAAAGTCAAATACGCTCTCATAAAGAGCTACTTTCCATGTCCAATGACGAAAAGAATCGCTGGAAAGCTCAATTTGATGAATCAGTAAGTTATATCTTTCAACATATCATTTCAAGATCCCACCATTATATTAACTATTCATAGGCAAAATCTTTACAAGAACTGAAGATGATTGAAATCCAATTCAATAATCTCAAGTTGGCACACCAATCGTTAACTTCAGAGAAATCAATACTCGAGAATCAAATTATTGGTCTTCAAAATAACTTGAAAAATACTGAGACAGCTTTGAAGAATAAAATATTCACTTTGGAACGAGAGATAGATAGTATTAAGAGCGGTGAATCTGTCTCTTTGAAAATGAAGTCACAGGATCTCGAAAAATATAAAACTAAGAATGGTCAATTGCAAATTGATTTGAAAGCCAAAAAAGCAGAGCTTAAATCTGTCAATGATAGGAATAACAAGTTGGTTAAAGAGATCAGTTCATTTGAATTCGAATTAGATGGAAAGTCAAATAAATTTTCTGAGGCTTTGATAAATTCAGAATCTCAAGTATCTTCTCTTCAAAAGACAATTATTGAGCTAGAAAAGTCTTTGGAAGATATGTCTAAATTGTCCAACGAAAATGAGAAATTATCAAAAGAAATAAAGTCCTTGGAATTGAAAATGGGCAAAATGAATACTCTCCAGAAAAAACTAAATAGTGAGAGTGATACGAAAGCCTCGTTAGAGAAAGAAATTAAAAAGCTAAAGCTGGAAATGGAGAAGTTGAAATCTGAGGCTGAAAAATCCAAAAAAGAAGCTCAAGAAGCGGGAGCAAAAGTAAGTATTACGTTATTAACGTGTGTGCAAATAATTTACTAACTTTGATTAGGTTTTAGAATCTCAGCAAGCGACGAGTATGAGAGAAGGTAAAACCATTAACAAACAAGAGATCAGAGTGGGACAAAATACTAATAAAATCAAAGATAATAAACAAGCAGATTTCTTGAGAAGAGTTGAAACATTGAAGAAAAGGGAAACTCCAAAGAAATTTGAAGCTTCAAAAAAAGTTGGAACAGTTAAGAAGGCGGAAGTAACTAAGAAGGAAGTGTTTAAAAATGTTGAATCTACCAAAAAGGCAGAATTGTCAAAAAGGGAAAGTCTGAAGAAAGTTGATCCCTCAAAGATAATTACTACAAATTCAATACAAGGTAAAAGAAAATTAATTGATGATGGATCTGAAGATGAATTTGATGAATTTTCATTTGAAAATATGGATGATTTCCCACCTACACAAGTTAGGCAATATTCTAAGCAAAATAAAAAGCAGAAACCTTAAACATCTTCGTTTTTAACTATCTATTATCTTCTTTTTACATTCATTTCAAATGCAGCTATATTTCCTATTTTATTTTCCTATTTATAAAGTATTGTTAACAATACAAAGCGTAGTCAGATGCATTCTTGTCATGAATAATTTCGGCACAAAACAGTTCAACATTAAGCTAATCTCAACAATTCTTTCGTTATCTCATCCTCTTTAAAATAATGCATAAACTTAACTGATTGCTTTTGATTTGGTCTATCAATATGAAGAACAGGGACATCAAAACACTGCCATAAAAATTAGTAAATGAAAGTTGATACTCTTTAACGGAAACACTTACGTATTTATCAAACCACTCCTGATTATCCGGATTCATGATATCAACGTAGCTGAAATCAAAAACTTTGTCTTTCAAATCGTCATTCTTTAAAGTGTTGTTCAAGATATCCTTAGCTTTTGTACATAATGAGCAAGTCTCTTTAGTAAAAAACGTTATTGATGGATTAAAAGTCGTAGAAGTATGGCTGAACATCCTCATGGATCGATATCCCCCGGGATGTGGTATGCTTCTTAGGATAAAAGTTCTAAACATTCTTATTTGCCTGGGACTTGGCCGCTGGAGTCTTGACTCTTCTTCAACTTCTTTAATTATTCAACAAAGATGAGCGAAATGAATGGGACTAATCCGAGTTCTGAACTTCTGATCTCAATAATTTGGCTGCTAAAATTCGGTGATTGGGGCACATAACTCGAAGATCAGTATATGTCTAGTTTATTTGCAAGAGTTTTTCATCTTGCAAATTGCACCACATTCTCATTTGAATTCTATGAAATAGAATATATAAATATCTGGCCAGGTAATGTGCTAATGTGAACATATGATATTATATTAAAAGATATATTGTGCTTCTCACTTTGAACGTCGTGATACGGTGCTAGGTTCTAACTGCACGTTAATACGTACGTTATATACAGAACCTTTCAACTTGGCGTTCATCGAATATACAAGTATTAATATGATCATCTGCTTATGTGATATTTGATAATTAACCTGTTATGTAGTTATACAGCATTTTATGAATATTATGATAATATATTATATATATATTTAAATTATACGTCTGCGCAACATATAATTATAAATAGCTAAATATTATATAGTCCCATTTTCGACATCAGTTCCTTCTAGTGGGAGCCATGTCTCAATTAAACCTAATTTATATTAGCATATATCCTATAGTATAATATAAAATATAAATCTGTATAATTAAATCGCCAATAATACAGCTAGCGTCAATAGAATTATTTCAATATTTTATACGTCCGGAATGATCTAGTTATAAAGCACTAATTTGATAGTAATACTCTTGATTAATGTTTTTTTCAAATTTGTATTTCCTTGGTGTCATCCATTTTGTGTACTTCAATGGGAGTAATTGTTTATTGTACCTCTTCTTATTCATGTTCAAGATGGTGTAGTATAATGCAATCAGTATCACGACGAATAATATAGAAAAAAGCGCATAGTATTTGGTGTTCGTGTGATGCCTCTTTCTTCCATCTAGAATATAAATTCAATTAGTTTTCCGTATATGATTGGATGTTTCAAATTTTTGCGAAGAACTCACGATAAATTGCTCTCTTCATTCTTAGTGGAATTTTGATAAAATCATATTAGAGGTTGATAAATTATAGCAATTGATACTGATTTATAAATTCAAACATAATTTTTCTCATTTGTTATATGCAGGATACACATAGAAATTTGCAACAAATAAATGATGAAAATTATTTGCCAAGCTAAACAAATTAGACTCTAGAGATGTCGGCTGCAGCAATAATTAGTATGAAATTTTGATTTAAAATGTGATGTATCGGCGACGTGTAACACCACTATCGGATCGAATGACGTCGAAGCAATATATTGCAGCTAAATATTAATTAATAATATTGTATCAGCTACAATATAACTCATGATAATATAGCGCTACTAGTGAAATCTATATATTATCAAGATTCAAGACTCAGGACTAACGTTCCAATTTCCAGTACTTGGTTAGCTGTTATAATATTCTATTGCCTTATTTCATATGACATGCATGTGCGGTCTGAACTATCTCGTCCCCATCCCGATATATGAAGTTTTCGAGTTATCTGTCATCTTTAAAGCTCAATCTACTGCAAAACAATCTGGTTTCGCGATTATTGTTGTTATTGCAATTTGCTGCTAATGCTTATCAGCGAGCTGTATATATTATATGTCTCATATGACTTACAACAACATCATTCTCTATATATACTTACTGATTCCCACAAAGAACAGTTTATTTATAAATCAGAGATTACGTTTATTACATTGTCAAGTAAAGCTCAAGAACACTATAGAATCAAATCGCCGCTAGGAAACTAATGCTCCACCAGGTCAAGTAGCTCATTCGCCTCATCAACTATATTAATTATTGTCTTCAAAATTTCCCTTCATTCTTTCGTGTTAAACATTTTGGATCAGTGAATATAACTAACTATAAGTACAGCTGCAGATTTAATTATTTTTCTTGTCCTAATTTGGTATCATCAAACTTATGCAAAAGTTACACTATCCAGGTAGTTCTTAATAACTACAGCTATAAGCTTTCCTTCTCTAGCCATGAATGTTCATATTATTTTATCTATACTTTGGTTAATTGGAAGCTCCATTTACAGGCTCAAGTGAATATCGCTTACCTTCAAAGTTATAGTAATGCTATAAACCTGCACCATAATCTTAGCGGCTGTTACTAACCGGATTCTACCCGAAGCATCAAGAAGAGCATTTAGTTCAATCCAAACCGAAGACTTTGACTTAATTTAAATTGCTGCCACAAGACCTGCCTTCACTAATTAACCAGTGAAAACAATCAACGACAATAATATGTGATCTCTCATGATAAATTTGTTTTATAAGTGATGTTGCAAATATTTGCAGTACAGTATAAGGTGGGCTTTAACATCACTAGTTACAGCCAGGATATCTGCGCTGTCGATTGATCAGCTAATTATATTACCTCTACTAGTATTAATTAATTTTCTAAATAGATTGATAATATATGTCCTACTAAAATATCTATATATACATTTTTAGCGTTTTGTTGCAGCTAATTTTTGTGTCGCTGCATATATATTAATCATAGCTGAATATATCATCATGTCAAATACCTGTCACAAATTTCTCTTGTATATTGCGACATGAGTGCCCCATAGTAAATGATTTTTTCGTGCCAGAGTTTTTCAAAATCTATATTCTTTTTATGAATTTGTTGCAGCAACTTCTAAACGTCAATATATATATATAAAAAAAAGAAGTCGAGTGATCATATCAGCATAGCCAATTATTACATGACCTGCAATAAGATGGGTTAATTAATTCATGATCAATAGCAAATATTGTTTCTAATTCGACTCATGCACCATGATGAATAATTATATATATATATATTTAATTTATATAATTATATAATTAATAATATTTATTCATGGCCGTACGTCGACGTCGACGATATAATTAATTAATATGAATATATATATATATTAGACGTACGTATACTTATTAGCCCGCGGGGCTAACAAAATTTTATTTATAATATTAAATATATAATGTTATATAAAGTACGTGCTATATATAGATCGATAATCCGTATCGAAATATATCAAAATATTATGATATACGTACAGCTTTATATGATTAGAAGTAATTACTCTTTCATGGTGGGACTGGGAAGGAAATTGTGGTAATCCAAGAATTCATAATAATTATCTCTCCACTAGCTATGTCCATGTCGGAATTCCATAATTAATGTTTGGTCTAATTGTAAATGAACAATCGTATCCTTCAAATAACTCGAGCACAATGTATACATGTCTACACGCAAGCTGCTGTACCTATAATATTGTCAAATTTTGCAGTACTGACAAGCATTAATAATTTGAGGATCACGTAAAATTAGTACAGTTCGTTATGAGGTAAACTCTGGATGCTATATTACAACTTTTTATAAATATACGTACTTAGATACATAGGACTGCGCGGACAGTTACCCATGGGCCATGACCACTCTTGATAATACTACTATTATCTATAATTTTTCCAACTACATATCTGCAAACGTCCACTGCTCATTTTTAATCAGTCATGTTAAGTGAGGCAAAAGTTCCATAGCTTTATTTCTTGTAGTATTAATGGATTTACGTCCATGCGCGCATCAAATGAAGTATTCGATCGGGTAAAGAAGGCATCCATCATGATCCTAGTTCTCTAGACTGGCGCACAGATTCAATATTTGCAACATTAGAATATTTATAATTTTGTCATTTGATATCACTTTGATTTATTTCTAACGTTTTGCAGCCACTTGAATTTGGTACTTAATTATTGAACGGTATTGTTCTGTTGACAACTACCAATTCGAGTTAACTATTTATGTGACCACATCAGCGTATCTTGCTGTGTCTATAATTTTATGGTCAATTAATTGTTGCACTCATGATTATTTACGTCGCGCTGTATATATTGCATATATTATACTCTACAGTGATGTAGCAGGCGCTACTGACTTGAAATTACGGTCTCTGTACACTGTAAATGTTCCAGCTATATATATGCAGTCTACTAAGGCTCTCTCAATCGGTGTTAAATTGCAACTTAATTAAAGTTTTTGGATGCCGCCTTGAAATTATGAATGTGTGGTTTTGAATATATGCATTCATTTTATTGAATTTGCAACCATTTTAACTTTAAATCTAACTCTTAAATCTAACTTTGAAGAAAATCCCAATAGTAAGCAGTATTACTACTCCAAAAGTGAATTAATAAAGTTAGCCTGGTCGGATTGGGCATTTGTAAAGTCCGAATATTGAGCTTTTTTCAGCATCAGTCCTTCAGACGTTAAATATTTTGAGACCTAGTTTTTATATAATTCAGGAAACCATACAAATCAGCACCTGATTAACAGCTATTTTATAAGTATTCAATCCAGGACCCAGGTCCAGTCAAATTTTAGATACAGCTCGAAAATTTACTGCATGACTCATGCGTGGCTTTATAATAAAATCACATTCAAACCATGATGCAAACTAGCGAGACCAAGTTCAAAATATATATGACGTTCCAATTCAATTATATTTACGTACATTCATAGTACCGCAAATCGATCATGCCTCTAGATGATCAGTTCTCTATATTTCCTTTCAGAAACTACTATTTATACTTTATCAATCGGCTTGCCTTCAAGGGCGCAAGCCTTGTAAGTTGTCTAGTATATAATTATATATACAGCTGGTGGCCAGTAATTAATATCAAGTATATTAATTAGCTGGCCGTGTACATTAAATTATTTCTTCTAATTTGACAATATATCATGAATATAATTATACAAGATTTGACGTTTGCAAAGAATAATGCGATTTCATGATCACATTGAAGTACGAATTCTCTCTTTCTTATAACTTCCTTAGCACTTCAGACATTGTATCTTTTGGCATTAAAAGATAAAGCTTATCCGTACAATACCGTATTGTAATTTGTCCGCAAATTGGTATTTTTTTTTGGACTTAAGACATTTAATAGCATAAAACGTTAAATGTCGACGACTGTTTAACTAACATAAACAGACAGCGACATAAACAGACAGCGTGGGATTCAAATCAACACATGCTCTATTGGACTTGGTCTAACCGGGTATCAGCCTCCAGACACAAGCAGACCCCCTAGTTACCCGTAATTAACGATCAATAGGCAGAGGCGTATCATCGCCTACCCACTAAAAAATCACCCCCCGTTCCTGAAATTTGATGTCTTAGTAAGCAATTGTACTAAGACCAGAATAATAATATGACCAGAGTCTGGATCGAACGAAGAACCGGCAACTTGGAATGGAAAATTTGATGACCGATTTGCCCATTGCGCCAAAAGACAGCAAGGACGGCAGCGATAAATTTTGTTTTTTCGGGACGGGCGTTTATTGGACTTAAAACATTTATTAACAAATCGTATTAAAATGTCGCAGGCTCTCTCGAGGTTAAAATCTTCAAAAGACGACTATTTAACTAACGCCCGTCATGAAAAAAAAAGCCAACGTTCAAAACCAGGGCGTGTGGCGTAGTTGGTAGCGCGCTCCCTTAGCACGGGAGAGGTCTCCGGTTCGACTCCGGACTCGTCCATTAATTTTTATCTTTGTATTCCCCAAAGAAGAAATCGAGATTTATTTCTCGTTTTTTTTGTTGAAAAATGGACTATCTTTTTTTTTGGTCGCTTGAATCTCACACTAAGAACCAGAAGAGAGTTGTGAGTAGGCAAGATAGGTTATTGGATAACCTCAGGCTGATAGATTGTTTTTACATTTTCGGCCACTTGAATCTCACACTACCATCATCTTAACTATGATGTGTGCTTATATAGAAGTTTCTTCGAATAATATGTTTAATATTAAAAAAAAAAAAATACCATCATTTGAAAGCGATTAGCTGCCAAAACTCGTCCCAAGCCTCACGTGACCAATCCATCACGTGCTATAGGAACCGATCCAGTGATAGTCAACTAATCCTCAACTAATCCTCTAGTCTCGAAGTGACTCTCAGATCGCTATGGTTGGATGAATGAAGGGAACTCTTGGAGAAGAGCAATGGAGAAGCTCTTTGGACTCTTTGTAAGTTGTCTCTCTTTCTTAAAATACTACGATAACAATAATGTGAGGACAGCTAAGATATATGAATGGGATACAAGCTTCTTATATAACTATATCACTAAACCAAACTTGTCTACTTCCTTCTTTCGATATATAAAAAAGTGGGAATACTCTCAGTATTTATACTCCACAGAATTTGGAGATCCATATAAAAAGAAAAGTTAATACTACCAATTGGGTAACAAAAGAAAAGTTAACTCGACCAATTTGGAATCCTTGGTTACAACACGACATTTGATGATAATTAACCTTACATCATTTCAACTATGATGTGTGCTTAAAAAAAAATATATATATTTAACAAAAAAAAAATATATATAGAAGTTCCTCTCGAAAAATAAAAGTATTTTCATAAAAAAAAAAAAAAAAAAATTTGCCTGTTGAAAAAAATGTAGTGATCTTGGTTTCGCCCTTCTTGAATTGAGCTAGGTATACTAATCTCTTTCGGAATTGAACACTTTGAGCCTTGAAAAAATATTATGAGACTCGAGAGACTACGTAGAGTCTATCTAGAGAATTTTAATTAACTTCTAAATGTTGAGACGTTTTTGGAAAGCACCTAGCTCCTTACTTTGCCAGCAAGTCATAAAAGTGGGCGAAAAGAATTGGCTGTACACTATGTGAAGTCTTTCTGGGATATACACGAGTCCGTGTAAATCTAATCATTCATTATCAAAAACTGTGGAATTTAACTGATTTTGAATCTTGATAGTAGTATGGAAAACGACTCACGCGGTACACCTGATCAGTGATCAGGCTGGAATTGGGCGCAGTCTTTAATTATGCCCTTACCATAATATTTCCGATTTAAGAGGGCTCACTGCTCATGACCACGACTCACGACTCATGAGTTAGTGGTCACGAGCAGAGAGTCACACTATCTTGTGGTCATCTAATTGGGATATTTTTTTTCACGAAAAAAGCGTTAGACTGCAGCTGTTTAATTAGATCTGTTACCTGTAGATTTTACATCATTGAATTTTCATGAATCATGGTTTTTAGTGTGCTCACTGCCTATATAGGCTATAGCGGCGAACGCGGGCTTGAAAAGATAATTTTAATTAGAAGACCGATGTGGATTTTGAGTTTCCTATTATTTGATCTAGTTTGGTACATTATGTAATGTGTTATCACGGTAGCTTAATACTAAGTCTTTAGTGAATAGCACATGTCATATGAGCTAAATATGCTATTATATGGTTGAGCAATAAAGATTTATATGATATTAATATTGGGCCAGGCCACAGTTCTGGATTCTCGACTCAAGTATCAAGACGAGTTTAAAGATTGCACAATGCAATAGATTATAGACAATCGCAGTTTAATTATTGACAAGAATCAAGATATATCCTTATCATGCGTGAGAACCCACCTACAGTATGCAATGCAATACTTTAGTGAACATCATGCCTGATCCTCTATATACTTGTATCAGAGGAGCCTATCCCCAACTATATATACTCCCGATATAGGTTACCCTATCATATACAGAGGGTATCACCCGGAGGTAATACTTATAGGTAATCTATAAGACTATAACCACATGTACCTCTAGTAGGTATATGTACCCAATCCCGACATCATGCTTATCTCCTACTCACAGTTGAAACCAGGAGCAATCAATCAAAAAAAAAAGATTCAGTCTGTGTAATTTGATATCGATCTTCAATGTTCATTGCCCAACATCGGTTTAAAACTGAGACAATTTTCAAGCTTCAAGCTCACTAGCTA